>PVKS010024263.1:18895-31371 GCA_004027875.1 Aplodontia rufa
GCACTTGCCTAGCATAGGCCCTGGGCTCCATCCCCAGTACCGAAAAAAAAAAAAAATCAACCAGTCCCCTTTTATTTTATTTTTGAGACTGGGTCTCAGTAATTTCCCTGTCCGGCCTCAAACTTGCCATCCTCCTGCCTCGGCCTCCTGAATAGCTGGGATTATAGGAGTGTGCCACCATGCCTGGCTTCCCCATAGTTTCTGTTTCTCTGTTTTGGAGACAAGGAAGCAAAGAGATGAGGTTCCTGACCTGCGTGTTTGTGAAGCGCAGTTCAGATGCACACCTGGGTCCCCAGCTTCACAGAGTGCCTTCTCTTCCCTGGTGTCACAACCCTCCTTCAGACGGGAGGATGAGCAAATGATAATAAAAACCCCATACAAGAAAGCAACTTCTCTGAACAAGATGGCAAATCTGGGTTTTGTCCACATTTTATTTTCTTGAACTTGGGCTCCTCTGGAGTAGTAGGAGGGGTCACATCTTGCTTTGCAAGTAGTTTTCTTTCTTTCTGGAGGTGAAGATCATCTGCTCTGCTCTTTACACATGCAGATTGCCCCAAGGTGGGCAGCAGGAGCAGGAACATCTGCGTGTAGCCGTCCCCTGACCCCCTTGACGCCTGCCATCTGTTTGTCACGCAGGCAAGAAGCAAGCTTTCACAGCTGCACGAGAGCCGCCTTGAAGCCCACAGGAGCCTCGAACTGCATGACCAGGCGCTGGGTGGGGCCCACGGCACCAGCCTCACCGACCTGGCCAATTTGAGCGATGGCATCTCCCTGGCAGAGAGGGGCGGTTTTGGAGCCATGGTAAAGGTCGAATAAGTGTGCTATAGTCCCGCGTGGGTCTGCCCAGCTGCAGGACCTGCGTGTGGCCCATCTCGGTTCTGCCCACCCACAGCCCTTCCCTTGGTTTGCTGCCACTTTGCATGCTCGTGCTGGCCTGCAACCCAGGCTGCGTGACCGCCCATCCTGGTGTCCAGGACAAAGCCTACGATAGGCCTGAATCCTTTGTGAAACCCGTTTGTGTGTGTAGGGGGCAGTGCTGGGGATGAAACCCAGGGCCTTGCACATGCTAGGCAAGCTCTCTACCGCTGAGCCTCGCGCAGGCCACAACACCCGCTCCATTAGAAGCATTTGCAGTGGTCCAGCCACCCAACTCCGAGGGCTGCTCAAGCAATCGGAATGGAATCAGGCTCTTTACTCCCTGTGTGTGGTCCGCTGCCGGGAGCCTGAGGAACGTATGCGCTTTGTGTGCTTCCGTAAGGAACACCTTGAACATCAGATGGGTCCCTAAAGATTAAAGGACCAGCAGACAGTCTCCTAAGGCATTGCTTTTTTGACCACAAATTGGCCTCTAAGAAATTATGGTTCCATTTAAAACTCAGCACTCTGAAACCTCAAGCTCCGAGATTCGGTCAAGCCTGGGTGGGCTGTTGGCTTCTCAGATGTCTGTGAGCTCTCAGCCACAGACACCAGACATTTGCGACCCTGCTCTCAGAGTGTCACGGCACCCTGTTCATGCCAGAGTCTGCTGTTGAGGGAGCCTCTGGGGTGGGTGTCCTGGCGCTCTGCTGCCTTTAACAACTCACCTCGCGCTGCCAGCTCCATCTTGCAGGCTCAGCCTTAGAGTCCTGCTGCCTGCTTCTTGGGTTCCTTTCCCCTCCTGTAGTAATAATGCAGCCTTGCTGTCTAAACATGAGCCCGCTTCTCTCCCTTTCTTGACGTGTGTCTTTCCTCAGTGGCCACTTACTTGGTTCTAAGAATCTCTGGGGATGCATGTGCCTCCCTGGACCACTCAGGAGTTCCTGTTGACGTTCCCGTCTGTCTCTTATCTCTGGCCACACCTGATGCATTGCGTCCTTCTGCCACCTTTGGGCTCTTCCCTAGTGCACTGTATCGGGGTTCCTGCCCACCCATGGGCCTTGTCAGCTTAATTGTCTAAATTTAACCAGCAAGCACTCCATCATGAATTCCATGAGCCGGAATTTCACGCTTTGCTCCCTGGCTGCCCTTGGTGTGCGTTTCTGCCTCACAGCCCTGCTCTTGGTTTTCTCATCGGATTGTTCCCTGTGCTCAGCTGGCTTGTCCTGTGGTCCTAGTCCAGGGAAGAGCTCCCTCTTAAGCATCTCTTTTGTAGGTTTTATAAGATTGGTTTCCTTGAATAAAAGTTGGCAGTGCAGTGACAATTTGCAAGTGGCGGGAGATTCCCCTGCCACCCTCCAGAGTTTATTTTTTACCTTGTTATTTTTGTTCGTCTTTTAAGTGGGGCCAGGTTTACGTGATAGTCACTTACCTGTGGAATGTAGACATCAGATATGTTACATAGAAACTTGCAACCAGTGTCTAAAGAAAAGCTATTTATCTTGTACAAATACAGGTTTTAAAGCATTTTTTGGGTTTGTTTCCATTTCTTAATAAACTGTTTGAAGAGGGGGTCTTTTGTTCACTCCTGCATTTTGAGACTGCGCCAGAGCAGAGAGTTCTCTTAGTTCTCTTTTGGGTGGTGGTGGAGGGAGGTAGTTCCCTGAGGACAGGGTAACCAGAGTGGCCTTTCTATAACTTTGTGTGGTCTCTTCTCCTCGGTCACTAATGTTAAGCTCACGGATGTGACCTTGTCCAAGTACTTGTGTATTTATTTCATGATGCCAGGGATGGAACCCAGGGCCTCATGCATGCTAGGCCAGTCCTCTGCCACTGAGCCACACCCCCAGCCCAAAGCCCTGTTCATTTCTGTTTTCGTCTGCTTGTGAGAATGTGTGCCTTTTGCTCTGTACCCAGCCGACCTGAGTAGAAGAGGGAAAGTAGTCAGCGGTCCCACACCTAAACCTCACTGAGGTCATCTGGCGCATCCAGCTCTGGTGAATGCCAGAGCTAGTTTGAGGGACTCTTCCTTGGTGGGTTATTAAACAGGAGCTTGTGAGCCAGTTGTTCAGCCTTTAGTCTCTTGACGTCACCTGCAGGTTGGAGCGTGGTCAGCATGGTGACTGGACGCAGCTCCACAGCTGGGCTTCTTGCTTGGAGTGCTGGCTTGCTGGCGCCCCACCCGCACCCTGTAAGGGAAGTGGCCTCGCATGAACATCAGCACCCTCTCAGAGTTGTTCGTGCTTCCTAAGAAGGGCAGAGCTGGACTGCATGCTGCATTCCTTCGAGATCTTAACCTCTGGGAGGTGAAGGGACAAGTCGTTCATCCGCGTGCAGTCACTTTATAGTGACATCTCAGTCCATGACGGACCGTGTAATGCAACCGAGGTCCTTGGGTCATGTCGATCGGTGGCGCCATGGCTTAGTTTGTGCACGTGCACTCTGGTTGCCTCCCCTCACTTCATGGGAGTGGCACAGGGCTCTACTTGTGTGCTATGCTTGCGTCCCCAAGATGGCACATGTTCAGACCTCCGGGAGCGTGGTCAGTGCATGTGGAGCTTATAGCATCTACATGACAAAGGAAGTTTCCAACTCTGAGCCTGGGAAATGGAATAAGAACCACATTTCTTAACCTTAACAGCCCAAATCCTGCTGTCTCTTCCTCTTTTGTTTTGAAGTGCGGGGATAGAATCCAGCATGTGCTCCACGGCTGAGCTGCCTCCTAGGCCCACTCTGTCTCCCCAGGATCCTCCTGGGAGGGGAAGCCAGTGCTCCTAGGGGCACATAGTTCCTTTTTACAGAGAGATCGCAGGCCCAGCTATTGGAGCAGGGCTTGCAGCCAGGGTTCCCAGAATCTCAAGTCTCTTCTGTGTCATACCCTGATATTTCATTGTCTTCTGTGTGTTGATAAAAAACACTAAAATAAGTAAATGAGCCTGTTAATAAATGCCACTTGGCCGCTAAGTAGAGCTTCCATTGTGAGATTAGGCCATCATTCTAAACTCACTACTGTATCCCGGTCCTCATCCCTCTCTATCCTTCTGGAATAAAAATTGCTCACCATGGTGCCGTGTGAGAGACTTCAGTTTCTCACTGTTGTGCTGGCTTCCTTAGATCAGAACTGCTCCATCTTTCCTCTGTGTCCCAGAACCTGTGGGACACTAGCAGGGTACATGCTTACCGCGGTCATCAGCACCTTTGCATCCACACAACCCACATACCTCGCCCGGTGTGGTGCCTGGGCCTCTGTGCTTGACTTGCCTGAGTACCCAGCTCAGTCTCCCTGGGGAAGCTCTGTGGTCGGAGACGTCAGGTAATCTCTCCCAGGTAAGAAAACTGCTCTTTGTTCTTCCGAAGCCAGGCCTAAGGAGGAGGCCTTCTCGGCTGTTTGTTCTTATTCACAGCCCAGATGAGTGGCTTTCTCTTAACCAGATACCTCTGGAACCATCTTGTGGCCCTAAGTCAGCCACCCTAAGGTAGAACCAGCCTTGTTAGAAAATTTCTTTTAGACCTTTAATGTCATTGAGCCAAACCGTTGTGTTGTCATAGAAACCCTGATTTGAAATGACTTGGATTTGGTTGGTTGAAATTATGGGTCAGTTTGCCAGCCCCACAGATGCAGATGTATCTGCCAGATTTAGGGAAGGTATTATGATTTATAAAAATACCACAGAGAAACATTCATGTTCTCACTGAGGGTGTGTCTTTCAGCAAAATGTGCCCTTGGTTTCTAAACCAAGCACACTGTTCCCAGGGCTGCCGCACGCTCACCCCTTTCACGCCATTTTCTACTATGAAAATATGCTCTTCAAAAGTAAATGTTTTTTTTCTTCTGGTTTGAATATGCTTTCTTGTTTCTAGAAATAAGCACTTTTTTAAAAAAAATGCAAAGTGCTGTTTATGCTCTAGTAGTTCCAACTGCTTAAGTCCTCATTTCCTCACAGGGTGGAAACAGCCAGTGTGCTTCTTGGTGTAGGGACTATATATATATATATATATATATTTTTTTTTTTTTTTTTTTTTTTTTGGTAGTGGGGGTTGAAACCAGGGGCGCTTAACCACTGAGCTCAGTCCCCAGCCTTTTGTATATTTTTTTTATTTTAAGGCAGGGTCTGGCTAAGTTGCAACTATACATTTTTAAATGCCCACATAGCTGCTTGTTCTTTGAAACAAGGTAATGAAGGGAGGTCATACTTTCTCTGGTTTTGGGTGACTTTACATCTCCTTCATAACATTTCCATGAATGTTGTTTTTCCTAACTCAGTGGTTTAGTTTTCCTTATTTTCTTGAGACAGGGACTCACCATGTTACCCAGGCTGGCAAGTCCAACTCCTGGACTTAAATGATTTTCCTGCCTCAGCCTTCCCAGTAGCTGGGAATGCAGGCATGCACCACTTCCCCTGGCAATAAGCAAATAACATTTGAGTGTGGTCTAATAGACAACATATGAAGCACTTGCCTGGCATGCGTGAGGACCCGGATTCAAACCTCAGCACCACATATATAACTAAGTGTTGGAGAAACAAAGGCCAGATAAAAAAAAATTATTCATATTCTCTCTTCCTTTCCCTCTCCCTGTCCTCCTCTTCCTCAGTCCCTCCCCTTCCCTCTCCCTCTCTCTTTTTCTCTATCCCTCTTTCTCTCCCTGTCCTTAAAAAAAAAGACAGCTTAAAATTGACCATCTTGACCATTTTCAAGTGTACAGTTCACACTGTCACGCAGCCATCACTACCGTCCATCTCCAGAACTGTCCCATCTTCCCAAACTGAAACTTTGTCCTCGTTCAACTCACTCTGCATTCCCTGCTCCTTAGCCTCTGGCATCCACCTTTCTACTTTTCCCTCTTTCTGAATTTGATGACTCTAGGGACCTCCTGTGAATAGGATCATACAACGTTTGCCTTTCCGTGATCACTTATTTCCACCTAGCATGATGCCCTTAGGTCCATCCACATGGTAGCATATGTCAAGAGTTTCCTTTTTGTGCCCAAGTAATATTCCATTGCATGGATGGAGCGTGTTTTTTTATTCATTTGTCCATTGATGGGCATCTGAGTTGTTTCCACTCAATGATTTTTTTTTTAATTTTAGAATGTTTTAGATTTATAGGAAAATTGCAAAGATAGTGCAGAAGTCCCCTGTACCCCACACTGTGTCCCCTATTATTTGCATCTTACATGGTACATTTGTCACAACTAGTGAGCCAGAGGTGAACATTACTGTTAACTAAAGTCCACATTTCAGTGATTTTTTTTCAAGTCATTCTTAGGTCACACTACTTCAAATGAAAATACAAGATAGGTATAGGATTTTGTACTTAGATTGCTTAAAGTCAGAAGTAACAATCTCTGTCCTGTTTCTTTACAACATTGTAGGACGATCCTTTCAAAAACAAAGCCTTGTTATTTAGTAACAACACGCAAGAATTGCATCCGGATCCTTTCCAGGCAGAAGACCCCTTCAAATCTGACCCGTTTAAAGGAGCTGACCCCTTCAAAGGTATCTCACTTGGAACCCACTTTCTCATTGAAGGACTGTTTGTTTTATGCCATTTAGAATTATCAGATAGCTAGGAAATTGCACAATTTGAAATGGAGGAGGAAACCTGTTCTTCATGCCTAGTGGAAAAATCTCTTGACTTTCTTACCTCACACTGGGAGCTAAGGAAACAAAGCATCAGGGTGCTGTGGGAAGGACTCCCAGCTCTCAGCAAGCCTCCCAAGTCTGAGGGCAGCTTCGCTGGCCTGTCAGCCCTCCAATGCTTCAGTTTCCTAATCTTTCAGCAGCCTAATAAATTCCTCCCTGCTCAAATCACAGGGTTCATGCGATAATCAGCAACGATTATGAAATTCAGTCCCTACCAAATTCCAGCTTCTTACATCAATCTAAGCTCGTAATCATGAGTTTCCCCAGAGTCATCCACAATCAAGAATAACAAAGAGAATTTCTAGAACAGGGCTTCCTATCTTCTCTGCAATTTTCAGAGCCAAAGAGTACTTCCAAGAAGGCTGTCAGTACATTTCTGAGAAAAATGCCAAACTAGGGAGGAGGCAGTGGGAGTTGCATTTGAGTTTCAAATCCGGGTGGGAAGCGTCTTGGGTCTAGAGGTGAATTAGGCAGCTGCTGAAGTTCAGGTGTGCTGTTCCTCCTCATTTCCTGGGACTGGTGGGGATGCGGAAGCAGCATAGCCCCAGAGGTCCGTCCGTGTCTTGCTGAGGGACATGGGAGGGCAATGAGAGTAAAGGGAACGTGGCATGGGAAGAAAAGGGTGTTTTTTCCCCAGTTCTGGCCCATGCTAACAAGCCAACTGTACCTTTCCTTCCACCTTAGTGTCCTACCCAACAAAAACCACCAGCACAGCATCCCTGCCTGCTCCCCAGGTTTCACATGCCAGGATTATTGCAGGCAGGATGTGGCAGAGAAGGAAATGGTGTTGTCTCCCTCAGTCAGCAGGCAGGAGTCAAAGTCTGACGGGGGCAGCTATGGCTAGGCGACCTGCGTCCTGGGCTGCTCCCTTCCCACTGAGCACAGCATTTCTCTCTGCTCCAATCTAGGTGACCCGTTCCAGAATGACCCCTTTGCTGAACAACAGACGGCGTCAGCAGGTAAAGACTTTTGTTTCCTGGACAAGTCCTCGGAATATTTCCAGCCCTACTTGAGTTTGAGGAACATGGAGAAACAGTGCCCAGCCTCTCTGGCCAGTTCTTTGCGTGAGCCATAGGGGAGGCCAGTTCCAAAAGGAACCTTGATGTGAAAGCAGCCCACCCTCATGATCCGGTGCCCTCGCTCAACAGTCTCACTGCACCCTCAGGTAACCAGGAGGTTGTGCAGGTGCTCCCACAGCAGAGTGGCCACCGTACCACAGCCCCCTGGCTCCAGCCGTCCCGTGTGCTACTCCCTCCACATGTACGAGGGTAGTGATGGAGTAGACAGAAAAGGACGGCCATCCGCACTGCACACCAGCCTGCCGTCTTGTTCCCTTCTAACAATGGCAGCCCGTCACTGTCCGCACCCACCTGTGGGCATTCTGTGGTTGCTGTCAGGATCACATTGCCTCCTAATTTCTTTGTTCTTTTCTTTCATGGTGAAATTCCTTAACATAAAATTCACATTTTAAAGTATACAATTCAGTGCCACTATTAACATTATTATGAGAAAGTAAACTTTATTGGAGTCATCGGATTGTCAGCATCCGGTGGCGGGTGCTGTCAGGACTCAGGCCTGGGCTTCTTATTTTTAAAATCAGCTTCGTTGAGTGGCATACCTTACACAACAGAATTCATCAATTTTAAGCATACAGTCAGCCCTTCCCACCTGTGGATTCTGCATCCATGGATTCAGCCAACTTCGAATCAAAAATGAGAAAAATACTGTAGCTGTATGGAACATGTCCAAAATTTTCTTTGTCATCGTTCCCTGAACAACGTAATGTGACAGCTCTTTGTGCAGTCTTCACGTTGGGTTAGATATTGTAAGTCACCTGGAGCAATCTGAAGTCCACGGGAGAACTGCTCAGGCCCAGTGCAAGCAGTGCGCCATTTTTTAGAAAGACCTTTAGTATCCATGGGTTCTTGGTATCTGTGAGGGGTCCTGGAACCAATCCCCCATGGATAGCAGGGGCTACCTGTAGGAGGTGAGGTTTGACAAATACGCAGAGTTGCGTGTGACTGGAGAACCTTTCCATCCTCCTGGCAGCTTCCCTGGTGCCTGCGCCCTCATTCCCTGATTCTGAACTCCCTGGACAGCCACTGCCCCTCCTCTTGTCACTCTGACTTTTACCTTGTCCAGAATTTCATGTTTATGGTGCCCTCAGTTGTTTGCTCTTTGTGCCTAGGTTTTCTCTTAATGTCATTGCTCATGGGGCATTTTTCCTTCACTTTCCAAAACACCTAGATCCATTTGGAGGAGATCCTTTCAAAGAAAGTGACCCATTCCGTGGCTCCACCACTGATGACTTCTTCAAGAAACAGACAAAGAACGACCCATTTACCTCAGACCCATTCACGAAAAACCCTTCCTTACCTTCGAAGGTGAGCGATGCAGGAGAGTCGCCTGTGTGAAGGCTGCTTCCCAACTCTGCTCATCCTGAGTGTGAAGCTGCCCAGGTTCTCCAGGAGCTGGGGTCGTGGGCACAGTCTCATTCCTGGAGGGTGAGGTGGTGGTTTAGTGAGCTTTTTTGTCGCTGTGATCCAAGGACCTGACAAGAACAATTTTAGGAGGAAAACTGTATGGTGGCTCACAGTTTCGGAGGTCTTAGTCTATAGAAGGCCGGCCCCATTCCTGGGGACTCAGTGAGGATGAGCATCATGGCAGAAGGCGTGGCTCCAGGCAGTGGAGAGGGAGACCCCACACCACGTAGGAACTACACAAGGCACGCCCCCAGTGACCCCCACCTCCAGCTGCGCCCTGCCAACCCGTAGTCACCAGTCAGTCAGGGGTTAACTCACTCTTTTCACCCCAGCCTTCTGGATTGTCGCACAAAAGCTTCTGGGGGACAGGTGGCTCTCGGGTCCTATCACTGCAGATGCTCATCCTGTGTGCCAAGGTGTGATGGCCAGCTGCCCAATACACCAAGTCAAAATGGGAATATGTCCCTGACAGCTCTTACTTCTCTGTCCCATTCTGCCATCCTTCACTTGGGTGTAGTCATCTGCTTCAACCGCCACTGTTTCCCAAAAAAGACAAAGTAAAATGCCACACACAGGAGGGTGCAGAGGTGCTCACCTGTTGTCCCAGCTGGCAGGAGGATCATTTGAGCCCAGGAATTTGAAGCCAACCTGGCCAAATAGTGAGACCCAGATAAGTACATGCATGTATTCCAGAATCCAAAAAAATCCAAAGTCTAAACCGTTTTTGACCTGAAATGTTTTAGATAAGGAATAGTCAAACTTTATTTTTAATTACATTTAAAAATATTTAGCTTCCTTAAAACTAGTAGTTACAGTTTTCCATTCCTCTGTTGTGAACTTTGTTGGTCTTTTCCTCAAGCCGGCTTGACTCCCTTGACTTCCTCCACTGCTTGTTTTCTGTTTCATTGCTTTCTTCTTATCTTTATTGTCTCTTTCCTCCTCCTCGTCTTGGGTTTGCTTTGCTCTTCCACTTCTAAATCCTTAAGATTTGTTTTCTGATATGCATTGAAAGGAACATATTTCCCTCAGGCTCTGCTTTAGCTGCATTCCTACATTTTGATAATTTGTATCTTGTTACTCAGTTGGGACATTTTCCAGTTTCCCTTGTGATTTTTTTTTTACCTGTAGATTACTTAGAGGGTGTGTTTCATTTCCAGATGATGGCCTCTCTTTTTATTTATTATTATTATTATTATTTTAGACAGATAGAGTCAATTTTATTGAGTTTTTCACATCTTCGTTGCTTTGACACTTAGTTGTGTACGTGGGTGCTGGGGTTTGAACATGCCAGGCAAGTGCCATAACCGCCAAGCTACCGCTCCAGCCCTCTTCTTAGTTATTTTATAATATTGATTTGTCATTAAATCTATAACTAGAGAATATATTCTGTATGTTTGCATTCCTTTTTTTAAGAGAGAAGGACAGAGAGAAATCAGTTTTTATTGAATTTTTCACGTGGCTTTCGTTGCTCTGACACTTAGTTGTGTATGTGGTGCTGGGGTTTGAACCTGTGTACTTGCACATGCCAGGCAAGCACCGTAACCATTGAGCCACCACTCCAGCTCTGTTTGCATTGAGACTTGTTGGTGTGCTTTTTGTTGATGAACACATCACATACACTAGAGAGGAATGTGTCAGTGTCTTTATCATTCGTTTCTATGCTTTTTAGCACTGCCAATGACTATATGATACACTTGTATGGTTGTGGAGTTGTCCGTATCCCCCTTTAATTCCGTCAAGTTTTACTTTGAGAATCTTGAAGCTATATCACACGCATATGTGTCTGTGATTGCTGTAGCTTCCTGATGCAAGTCTTTTGACCTTCAGTGGTGTTCTCTGTTTTTAAACCTCTGTCTACTGCATGTTAGAATAACCGAATCGTCTTCTTGATGGTTTCTCAACTGTAGGACATCTTTTGTTTGAAGCGTTTACTTTCAGTCTACTCAGGTATTTGTTTGAAGGGTGTCTTTTATAATTAACATATTGTTAGGACTTTTTAGAAATCCATTCTTTGAAGTGTCTAGTTCATTAACATTTAATATAATTGTTAATATAGCTGCTTCAAGCCTACTATTATTTGTTTGCTTTTTATGTCCATATTCTGTTCCTTTGTTTATCTTTTTCTGCTAAGTTAGTCAGTTTCTTGTCACTGACGTAATACCTGAGCTAATCAATCTAGCAGGAATAGTAGATTATTTTGGCTCCTGGTTCCAGGCAGTGGTCACTTGGTCATGTTGCTTTGGGTCGCACATGCTATTATGGTGGGAGTACATGACAGAAGAGGCCTTGCTCACTTCCTGGCAGCTGGGAAGCAAAGAGAGAAGGAGGAGCCAGGGTTCCAACACCCCCTTCCCGGGCACCCCCAGCGGTTGACTTTCTCTCACTTGGCCCTACCTGCTAAAAGTTCACCATCTCCCAACAGTATCAGCGACTGGTGACCAGGTTTTTAACACATGACCTCTGGAAGATGTGTCTAAACCGTACCATCTATCTTTTACATTATGTGGATACTTTCTAGAATTTCCTTTTATCTGAACTATTGGCATTTTGATTACACCTCTTTTGATTATTTTTTAGAAACATTTTAGGGATTACCATGTACAATTCAAATTTTTATGGTCTACTTGGTGTTAATATTGTTATCAATTCATGTCAAATGGAGATTTGCAGCTATACATGTCTCTGTTCCCCCACCACATAGCTGTCATATATATGTCATACATTTAAATACAGTGTAAGTAAGCTCCATAGCCCAGTGTTATAATTTTTACTTTATTGCTTGTATTTTAAAGAAAGGAAGAGGGGAAAGTAGACTTTTAGTCTTTACTTAAATAATTACCATTTCTAATGCTTTTTATTCAGCGGGTGTCCCCTCCTTCAGTCTAAAGAGCTTAGATGAGCACTTGCAGTGCAGGTCTGCTGTGTTGCATTCTTGCTATTCTTTTCTTCCTTTTTTATTTCTTTCCTCTTTGAGGTGCTCGGGATTGAACACAGGTCCTTGGCCTGCTAGGCAGTGGTCTGCCTCTGAGCTGCACCCCAAACGTTTGTTGGCATTCTTGAAGAATATTTGTGCTTGATACAGTTTCTTCCTGTCCACATTTTTGGGATATTCCATTGCTTTCCAGTCTCCATTGTCTTAGTGGAAAGTCATTAATTTTGGTTATTATCCTGCATGCCCTGTATTATTCCCTGGCTACTTTCAGGATTCTCTCATTAACCTCAATTTTCAATAGTTTGTGAAGTGTGTGGATATGATTTTCTTTGTATTTATGTCATTTAGAGTTTGCTGAATTTCTTGAATGTATGATTTTTTTTTTCCAAATTCGTAAGTTTTTAGCCATGATTATTTGGGTGTGTGTGTGTGTGTGTGTGTGGTGCTAAACATCAGACCCATGACCTCATGCATGCTGGGCAAGGATTCTACCACTGGGCTGCATCTCAAACCCCAATTATCTGAATTTTTCCCCACTACCCTATTTTCTCTCTCTTCGCT
>PVKS010024264.1:0-31265 GCA_004027875.1 Aplodontia rufa
TTTGTTCAAACCAAGAATTTCTGGGAATATTAAATCCATGACAATGTATAAAGTTGCAGTGTGGTATAAATAGTTTCAGGGTTTTTGTGTGTATACGCATGGTTTTTTTTTTTCCAGCTCAGGAAAATACTACTGATTTGGGCTACTTTTTTTCCATGTACTCTGAGTTCTTCTCCAGGATTAATGATTATGCTCATTTTGGCTTTCCCTTCTCTGTCTTTCATATCTACCTCCTCCTTGATTATTATTTTGACTTATTATTTTTGTTGCATTCTGAACATTTGATTTAATTTTTATGCTGTAGTAATATCAGTTTTCTGTAGCATCAGCTCTTTTCTTTAGCATTTTCAATCTACATATAAAAATCAACTGATTTTCTATTTTTAAAACTCCTACCTTATTTTATGACCATGTTCATTTCCCTAACTCAGGGGATAGTTTCTTATGGATTGTGTTGCCATATCCTCATGGACATATCATTTTTCACTCTTTGTGTGCTGTAAATGTTTTCTAAAGCTTATTTTGAATCTTGTAGTAAATAATTTACAGAGGTTTGCGGAGGTATGCTGTTCATGTAATTCTTAATAAGCTTTTCCTTTTTCTGTGTCTCTCTCCTTTTCTCCCTGTTTTTCTTCTTCCCTCCTTGCTTCCCTTCCTCTCTCTCCTGTGTTGTTACTGTTCATTTTCTCTCTCTCTCTCTCTCTGTCATCATTCTTATTCTTGTCCAAGACAAGTCTGTTCATCTTCAGTGTTTACCAAGGGACACAGATAGAGAATTCCTGATGTCCTTTCCTTTTCAATGTTCTGGGGCCCACTGTTGGCCTTTTTTAATTCCATAACCCTAAATATTCGTATGTCAATAGTCCTTAAATCTGTACCTAATCCTGACACGCATATACTCTCTGGTATCCTAAATGCATTGATATATCTGTACCACTTTCTACCAAAGTAAACCTAACGTGACTAAAGTAAACCTATGAGGAGTCTTTCTTCAGACCTAACCCTCCTTTGGTCTTCTCCATCTTGGTAATGAATAACATTTTCCATCCCATTATTGATGTCTGAAATTGATTTCTCTTTTTCCTTCATCACCATTTTATCATTTATCAATTTATTCTGATCTTAATAGCAAAATATATCCCCAGTCCTGCATTATTTGGCCTCCCTGTTTTTATACTCTCTTGTCAGTAAAGTTTTCCAAGAGGATTTTTGTGTCTGGGTATTAATACAAATTCTTCTCTCTGTTGTTCTCCCTCTACTCACCCCAAATCATGTGGCAGATGGTTCTATTCTTTTATTTCCTATGGACTCTTAAAATTTTGCCTTAGATCTTCCTATGTATTATTTATTACAATAACGTATAATTTAGAAGTTATTATAGGAAGAGAACTCATGTAATCATCCTACTTTTGTCTTTTAAATAAATTTTATCATTATCATATTCTTGTTCTTATTTATTTGTTCATTTTTTTATTATTATTATTCCCATCTACAATATCAGTTCTGTTAGAGAAAGGACATTGTCCTTTTTATTTGTGTATTCTTGAATATTGTCTCACACAAATAGGCCCTCAAGAACTATTTCACAAATGAACAAATCTGTGGCCCCTGTGTAAATATTAATGTGATGGATTTCTGAGACAAGTGTTAGATTTTGTCAAACCTAGACTGACTAGGAGGGTGCTAAAAAAATAATATATGAAAATATTGACTTGATTTCAGGGCTATCAAGAAACATCATGTATCACTCCCATATCAAGACTTTCATTAGTAAATGCTAGACACCATGCCTTCTAGAAAGCTCTGTGCCATGTCAATCCCAAGTCCCCACTTTCTCTCCACTTATTTTCTGAGATTTTTCACTATCTGCCTGAGTTGGGGAAATTGACTCACTCAAGAGGAGGAGATGATGTCCAGGCTTATGTTCTAAGCTACAGAATGGGTAGGAAGAAGGGACATGTGAAGCATCCTGGTTCATTTTTGCAAGATAATGTGCTCTGTGATACAGAGGATATGACTTGAAATAAGCTGAATCCAGGAAAGATTTTTATCTTAATTCATTTTCTTTTGTCTGACAATTATTTTCAATATCTTCCAAATAGTATACATTTGTCTCTCTACCTGTGGGTCTTTTTAATAGAAATAAAAATTTTGTCCTTTAAAATGATTTTTAATTTTCAATGTTTTAAAGATGGTACAAGTTCTTATATAACTTTCACCAAATCTTATCCATCTTTTGTCACCTTACATTACCGTAGTAATGTAAATACAAAATAAACAATATCTTCTTAGCTCCAAATTTTATTTAGATTTCATCAGTTTGTTTGCTCGTTTTCCATTAAAGTCCTGTTTTCACTCTAGGATCCAATCCAGGGTACACCATTGTCTTCCCTTGTTTTTCAATGTCTTTGAAAGTCTCAAGGGGCAACTGCCAGGTATCCCACAGAGTGTTTCACCAATCTAGGTGTGCATCTAATAGAGAAACAGAACTAGGATAGATAGATAGATAGTAGATGATAGATGATAGATAGATACATAGATAGATAGACAGATAAATAGATAGACAGATATAGATAATAGATAGATAAATAGCAAGACATTGGCTTATGTGACTGTCAGGGCTGGTTAGGCAAGACCAAAGTCTGTTGGGTAGGCCATTGGGAACATAGACTGGAAACTTTCAGACAGGAGTTGAAGATGCAGTCCAGAATTACTTCATAATCAGGAAAATCTCAGCACTTTGTAATCCAGATTCTTGAGGACAATAAGCCCCTTTGCTTGAAGTCAACTGATTGTAGAGTTAATTATAGAATTGACAACTGATTGCACAAAATATCTTCACAGCAACACCTAGATTAGTGTTTGGTTGAATAACTATACACTCTAATTTAGTCAAGTTGACATGTAAAACTGGCCATCACACAGGGGTTATGTGTTTTTCATCTCAGAAGGAGATCTCTGACCTCTAAGAGATATCCATTTAACTCAGGAGGTCTTCTGGGGGAAACAGAAACATGGGGAACCCAAGCGGGGCATCCATGACATGGCATTAGCCTTGAATAACAAAGTATATATATACATTTGTTCTTGATTGTTTGACAATGTTTCCCCCTCAATTGTAACTCCATATTCATCTAATAAAAAAAATTATTCCACAAAGGAGGGTCACATTATATCAGGAAGTACATAATTTCCACATGACATCACAGGGATGTTAATTTTCATCATTGGTAAGGTAGCATTCACTGAGTTTTGTCGGTAAATCTATCACTTTTCCTTTTCCTACTCTATTCTTTGGAGTTGAGCCATAAAACCTAGAGCACACTGGAAAGAGGGAAATGAAACTCTACTTCTTGTGATGGGCAGTGTCTACATATTTGGAATTTTTCTGTAAGAAATATTTCTCTCTCGTTTTATTTCTTCATTCAAGTACTTGTTTGCGTCATTATGGGTTCATGTAGATACTCTGGATTACAATCTGATGACACATCTTTTTGTTGCTCTGGATATTGAGAGCTCTGTCAGGTTGGGTTCTCTATTCCTTGACATCCCCCATCTTTTTGCTTTTGAGCACTCCCTTATTTTCTGCTACTAAAAGACACTCCAGGTTTATCTTACATATTTTACCTGCCTTGGTCTGAGAATCAGCCATTTCTCCAAGGATCCCTGTTTTATTAGAAAACAATATTTAGAAACCAAGTTCCTAGCATGGGGTATGTTCATTGCTACAGGATGTCATTGCTTCTGGGCCCTCTCAGATGATAGCACCAAGTAACATACACATGTGCACGTGTACACACACGCACAACACATACATACACACACTAACTTGTGTATCAATAACTTTCCATCAGTATCCAATTGTATCTACACTAAGCTAAACATAAATGCATACTGATTTCCTCAGCTCTGCTCTAGCAGTACAGGCTTCCTTCTAGACTTTCTCACTCATTTATCTTTAACCTCCTTCTTCAACACTTCAACAGTAAGATTAACTTGTTAGCCTCCACCACCTGATCTCCACTTATTTCAGCTCCAGCATACATATAAGACAGTTTCAACACTGTTAATCTATATCCTATGAGAAAAAAAAATTTTCTAAGTCAAGTACAGTGTTTGTGTATTAATTCTTCTTTAAACTGAGTAAATTTTTTGTAAAAATTCATTTACTAAACTTACTTGTTCTATTTTTTAATTCATATACATTAAAATTCACTGTTATTTAAAATTCTATGGACTTTGACAACCAAATTATATACTCACCACCTCAGAATCAAACAGAATATTTGCTTCAACCTAAAATTTCTCCTCTGCATTGTTTTGTAATCAACCACTCCCATTGCTGTAATTTGCATGATTTTAATAATATTTTTACTTTTTAATCTTTTTCTTTGGATGTTATGATTATTTTGTTGAATAATTATGATGGCAACAACTGAGGTATATATTCTAATCATATAGTGTCTTTCTGTTTATTGTATTTTAGCAAGTATTTGCCAAGTTTTTCATATTATCTTGCACTGAGATGGGTACAAAGTATGTACAGAATACTTATTATTAAAGGTTTACATTCATTGCAAATAGTGTATTTAAACATTCAATTATTTTATTTCTTTCTAATTGACACTTTAAGGTTTAGTTGGGAAATCAGTGAAAGCTTTATTTTAAGAAAACCAATTAGAATCACAAAAAATGCTTAATGTTATGCTAATGAAGATATTTTAAGGAAGAAATTACAATGACCTTTATGAACCACACTTGTTCTTTGTAATGGTAATGATATATTTAATTCAATGTTTTAAAACAATCTCATACAAATGAAACAATTTAAAATTGATTAACCCTTTAACTTTAGAATATATATAAATTTCGTTGTCATATTAATTGTAGAATTTATAAATATCAAATCGGTAGACCTTGTTTGTTAAGTTTTATTTCTCATATACTTGAGAAAGCCCTGGAGATGCCTTTGCTCACTGACAACCTGACCTTTCAGGCCACATGTACATGTATGTACGAAAACCTGTTTTGAGAGGGACTGAGATCCAGTGCTGAAGAATTCATATTGTTTTCCCTGCTTTATTCTGTGACTCCATAGAATTCAATTTACTGAAATACCAAATACTATGGAGAAAATGTGTTCAAGGAACTCTTAAATAAAGTCTAGTTACCGTTGAAAAGCACAAACATTATTAGATTAGTCTTTCCATTATAGCTATGTTCTGTAGTGGAAGATGACAGTTGGATAAAGTTATAAAATTAATGAATTAAGATACATAATGTGTAGTCCCATTCTCCCACACCATTTTTAAGAGAGAGGATTTCTGTATGAGCAATTCAGCACTCTAAGAATCTTAGAGACCTTTTCATTAATTTGTGTTCCTCAAATCAACTAAGAAAAACATTGTGATCCTGCTTTACCTGCACTTTGGTGGGCAAAATGGTACACTTGTTATAACCCATATAATCAAATGACATGCCTTTAAGAAATGTTTTAGGAAAGACTGCTGCCTTGACAAATAACGTTTCTCAACTGAATTTATATAATGCATTTTGAACAATTCCTGCAGTCAGGGAGAATACAGGAGCATTTGAAATTTTGCTAAATAGAATGGAAAGACTCAAGGGTAAGATGTTAATTTTTTATAGACCTAGGAGAACCCTCTTTTGTTTACAATATGAGGATCTGAGTTAGAGGGGACCGTAGAGGTCATCTAGATACCAGGGTTCATAATTCCACCTTATGTTTTTACAGCTGAATGTCCCTTGTAGTCCTTTTATCTCTTCACTAAAATAAATGTGGAGAATACTAATATATTTGTGATCTCTTTGGGAAACTATTCAAAAGAATGATTAATTAATGGAGAGAAGCTTAGGTGATAACTGAAATGAAAATGAATTTTTTTTTCAATTCAAATTCAAAAACATGTTTGACTTTTTTTGTGAACTATATGTTTCTAGCAGCTGTTGGGGTAATTGTTTTGCCAGTTTCTAATTGCAGATGTTGGCAGCTAGAAATTAGGAGCAAGTAGTAGTTTCTTTAGGGGATAGAATTAAATGTGTGAAAACATGAGATTACATCATGCTTTTTCAGTAATATTCAACACTGCTAAGCAGATTGGAGTTTTAGGATCTCTGCTAAATTTTATAAAGGTCTGATAATCATAAACATTAAGTATCTTTAAGTCTTCACTAGACATATGCAAAAGCATGTCACTTTTCTAAAGCAAATTGATGATAAGTCTCCATGGCCATAGCAAAGACAGAAAAATAAGGATTTATTTGAATAATTAAATAAAAGAGGTAGTTTTCTTGAATTATTCAGATACTCAGTTCAATTCTCCCATCTAGCCTTGCCTGTGCAGATTCAACAAAATGTCCTTTTCTCCTACATTTAATTTCCAGAGCAACATAAAAGGATGCTGATAAACATTAATTTTACATTATAAAACAGTCTCAGTAAGTGACAGTAATTTCAAGCTTAATGTATTTGTCTGTAATGAATAGATTTCAGAAAGGGAAAAGGTCCCCATTAAACTTATTCCTTAACCGTGACATAATGTTGGTCACTGTCTTAGAGTAGTATTTTCCAATCAAAGAGATTGCTGAAGATGACCGCCTCTTCAGTCATGAAGAACAAAGAGCACCTGTTCCTGGAGGTACAACTCAATCTAGGTTGTTCATTCTGCTAATCACGTATGCCCAGTATCTGGGGTCCTTCTTTAAGATTATACTCAGGTCTAGGGTAGAAGGTAAAGGCAATAAAGATGAGGCATTTACAGCATAAGCAAACCTTTGTTCTAAGCAAGGCTCCGCTAAGAAAATGAAAATACAAGCAGCATGGGAGAAAGTTAGCTAATCACCAGTCTAACAACTTGTATCCAGAATGTAGACCCTCAAAACTGAACAAAAGAAAAAAATAAGCAAACAAAAAAATGGGGAAAGATTTTGGAACTTCTCCAAAAAAGATGCACAAATGTCAAGTTAGACATTTCATAATTTGATAAAAAGATGCTCAATGTCATTATTAGAGAATGCAAATTAAAACCATGATGGGATACTGCTATATATCTAGGAGCATGGCAAAAGCTTTAAAATCTCTGATAATAGCAAATGCTCATAGGAGTGTAAAACTACTATAAATCTCACAGATTGCTGATGGATATCCCAATAAGGTACAGCTTCTCTGGGAATCAGGCAGTATTTCATATTTAAGTGTACACTTAGCCATAGATTCCAAAAATCCCATTCTTAGATACTTTACTTAAGCAAATAAAAACTTCTGTGAAAAAAAAAACCGCACATAAAATTTTTAGAGAAGCTCTGTCTTTTATCACCCAAAACCAGAAGTAACAGTGTGTCATTCAGTGGGTAGATGAACAAACAGCCCATTGTTCATACACAGAATGAAATACCACTCCATTATATAATGGAATAAGAACTTGATATATGGAATAATGTCGATGAATCTCAAGAGCTTTATGCTGAGTTTTTAAAAAATAATTTTTAAGTGTTAGATAGTAAATTAATTCATTTATATGGCATTCTAGAAATAGGAAAAATCATAGAAATAGTAAGATAGCAATGGTTACCACCAAATTATGATGTAATGATCTCTCTTATTTTACCTGTTCCCTATGTTTTCAATGCAAATTATTCATTGATGTCTTCAAATTGGTGACAACTGTCCATTCGACAGTGGGTTTGGGAGGTTAACATCTTAAAAATTTCTCATAATTATTGAGTCTTTTTGTTCTTTAAAATAATTATTTCATATACTATACATTTGATCTCAATTCAACCCCAGAGTACTTAGGAAACCAACCCTTAGGAAAATTAAGAGCATTACCAGATCTGGGGCAGGAAACTGTGGGCTCCACTATACTACAGTTCTAGGCGAAATTTGGAAATGTAATGTGGCTTCTGCCCCTGAGGTTCTGCTGTGATACCTCCAGAGGAACTTGGAAACGGCCTGTGAATCAAGGCCTCCGCTGCTAAAGGGAGTGGGTAGGAATCCTGGCCCATCTAAAGCTCTGGCTCCCTCTGAGGCACGGTGTCATGTGTGG
The DNA here is from genome assembly GCA_004027875.1 of Aplodontia rufa. NCBI lineage: Eukaryota > Metazoa > Chordata > Mammalia > Rodentia > Aplodontiidae > Aplodontia > Aplodontia rufa. The sequence continues at coordinate 8,067 of PVKS010024264.1, forward strand.
GCTAAATCCATCCTTTCCCTCGAAGCTTAGTCACTCTCCTATTCTTACCTAGGAGTAATTTCAGATTTGGATGTCCTTTGCCTTGCTTTCCTCTGTGTTATCCTAAGCTCTACTGCATAAATTCTACAGCTATAAGCCATCCTTTTCTTTTCCATTTAAAGTCCCATTTTTTTTCTGAATCTTCTGAAAAAAAGTGCAGGCATTGATGTGAAACTGGACATCAGATCAGTTTAGAAATCCCTATGGAGCCCTCTAGTGCCTATAGTTCAGTTCCCAGATACGGCATGGAGTCAGAGTAAAAAGGCATGATTATGGAGAACAAAGACTGTGGCTCCTTCCAAGGAGACCAACATAAACTTGGAGGGGAGATTTATTTTGCTGATTCTTAGCAGCTGTTTTTAGGTTTTATAGCTAACAGAGGTACAGGCAAATAGGTTTTTTATTAGGAAATGCAGTGTTCTGCATCAGTGTTCTGGACTGATTTTTTTTTTCTGGTGAATAGATGCACAGTACAAAAATGAGCTCATAATGTTTTTCACATTTTGTATTTTAAAGTATCTAAAGGGTTAAGAAATTTAAAGAGTTTTTTTCTGAACATTGTCTAGAGAAAAGGTGTCCAATTGGTAGACCATTTATAAATTACCTCTTATGATTTCTACGTTTCTACATAAGAGTTTATGAAATCAAACAAAAAGAAGAAAAGAAGGAGAGTCTCACTCTGCTGCCCAGTCTGGTCTGAAACCTTCAGGCTCAAGCAATCCTCCTGCCTCAGCCTCCAGAATAGCTGTGATTACAGACTTGTGCCACCATGCCCAGACTAGCAGATGTACAATGTTATAAACAATGCCCTCTAGGCACCCAGGTGAAACATTACTTTAGTGACTGCACTGCCACATGTAGACAGGGCATCTGTATCCTGAGGTATGTGTACCTATATCCTAAGCCCCTTATCTGAGTGTCTAACCTCAGCATGGCTATGGGCTATGTGTGATGTTAGCATGCCTACTTCTCTCTTAAAAACTTTCTCCTAATTTCTAAGAAATACTCACTGATTAACATAAGAGTGAGATTTTTAAGATAAAGGCTAACATTTTAAAAAATTACACCCAGGTAGTTGTTTGGGGATCTTTTGTCCACAGACAGGATATCACAACATTGGTGTCTTCAGACATCAAAGTCAGACCTTTATGACAAGCATCTGTTATGTCTTCTTTCCCATTGATCTTATTTTTACAGCCTTACCAAACTGTTTGAATAATTATAATTTTATAGTGTGCTTTGATAACTAGTAATAAAAAATCAATGCACATTTCAAAAATGTGTTCAGATATTCTGATTACTTTAACTGGTAAAATAGAATCATTATCTCAGTTTCTCCTTCCCATCTTCCAACGAAATTACGATTTTGCTTAGATTTTTGTTTTAGTCAGTTCTTTTTGCTTCAGTGACCAAAATACCTGACGAGAACAATTTTAAGAAGGAAAAGTTTGTTCAAGAGCTCACCGTTTTAGAAGCCTCAGTCCATAGACAGCCGATTTCATTCCTCAGAGCCTGAGGCAAGGTAGAACACCATGGTAGAAGTGTGTGGCAGAGGAAAGCAGTTGGGGACATGGCACCAGAAAGCAGGGGGAGGGGAGTGTTCTGTTCAACAAGCACAAAATAAAAACCCCAAAGGCACACCCTCAGTGATCCACCTTCTCCAGCCACGCCCTCCCTGCCACCACTCAATCCCTGTCTGGGGCTTAACATACTGATTGGGTTAAGGCTCTCAAAACCCAAACATTTCACCTGTAAATTTTTCTGCATTGTTTCACATGTGAGTTTTTGGGGGATGGCTCACATCTAGACCACAAAAGACTTATATTAATCTATAACTAATAAAATCACCCACTCTGCTTTCCTGGAGGGCAGGGATAATAGCTTGCCTTTGTATCTCTCATACTTAGCACAGAGCCCAAAACCAATCAGCAATAGCAATTGTCACGTGTTTAGTAACAGTTGCTATATGTTTGATAAATGAATGAATAATCATCATCAGACTTCTCTGCTGCTTCAAAAAAGGAAAAACAGTACTTCTGATTAGTCTCATGGTTTGCCTGATGTCTATCTTTGGGTATGGAAATTTTCTCTTCCTTTTTCACACTGTCCTCAAAACTCTGTGACTGTTAGTCTGTGGTTCTTTTCTCTGGAATGCTCCAGTCCAAGTCTATAAAACTTCTGAATGGATTCTAAAATTGAGTACTAGCTCATACAACTTTACCTTCCCTACCTCCACTACATTAGAAATTCATCATACATTTATACTTTACTTTATAACAAATAACAGTTTCTATACCAACTGATGGAAGCAGTGCCACTCTTAAAACTCAGTTCAACACAAAGATAGTTCAATTGGCCAATATAATAATTCAAAAATAAATAAAAATCTTTGGTTTACACAATTCTAAAAAAAATAATTGGGAATTTATTGTGTGTGCAGCTTTATGATAGCTACTTCATTTAGAATATTTAATTTAGTCATCAGAACACTTTGAGATAAGTAGCTATCATTTTGATTCCTGGGCTATAAGTGCAGACACTGAGGCTTAAAGAAGGTAGATAGATCTGTAAGCGAGATCTAAAGCCAGCATCAGAACCCAGGTGATCTTGACTCCAAGATCAGGTATTGAAGCACAAAGGTATAACTTCCCCCCAACTTCACACACAAACACCCATAAACATACACACCAATACTAGAGATACTGTTTAACATCCTTTTCCACTACAGCCACAGTTACAGCTCCATTTCAGTGTGCTCCCATCACCTTCTGGCTCCTACCAGTGGAAATACTGACTGATAGAGAAAAATTGTCCAGGCTTCAGGTGATGTCATCCCTCAATAAGTGGTGGTGCTGTCTAAGGGTATTTTAACCTGGGAAGTGGCAAAAGATGAGAACATAAAACAAAAGGAAAACAGATGTGTTTCTGAAACAACTAGCTGTATGCAGAATACCCTGAATTTAGAAGTTTTGGGGTTGAGGGAGGGCACGGACTTACCAGTTGTAGTTGTTGCAAACCCAAACCAGCTGGCTGGAGAGCAGGGCTGTCTCTGCCAGTGGGACTGGAGTAGGTTGTAGCAGCTGGTATTTGCAAGGTGTTTTCATCTACCTCAGTGCACGCACTGGAGTTCCCTACCTACTCAGTTAATACTTAAATACCTAAAGAGCATTTTAAAGTCTCCTATCAAATTTGTCCTCTTGAAAAGCTATTAAGCTACTTACCCTGCAGCCCAGAGGGCTCTTCTTTAGTAAAACTGATTGTACCACACCATTAGCATTAGAACAGCCCGGCCAGGCAGCCTGCATAATTCCTATGAAAGGTCACCAGCTCTTCAACTGTGAAGGCCTCTTTTCTTTTACAGAAAAACAGAAGAAAATGGTAAATCCGCTATTTTCAATTTTTCCAGAACAAAACCAGACATAAAATCTCAGATGCATTTTCCCCCTCTCTTCAACATACTCATAAGAACTGCATTCAGTTGCAAAACCTTGGAATGAAAGTTACCTCATTATGTTATGAGCTAAGCCAAAATCCATTTTAATTTCTATTCCTGAATCTAGATATTGATTCTGTTCTTCAGATATCCCACCTATAGGGTAGAGTTTCTAGTATTTGATGGCATAAAGCAGAATCTTGGTGATACTTTAGGCCAGTTTTGTAATGATGAGCCAATCTACCCTGCAGGAGAGCAATAAACAAGCTCCCTTCCAGGTGCCCACTAGGAACCACAGTGAGAAATAGCTGATCTCCTGCGTGACATTAACTCAGAACACACATCCTACAGCCAACCTTGAGACTAAGGTAAGATGGTGATAGAGTCACACATGGTAGGAGAAAATAGAATTGGGAGTTGTATCTAAGCAGTACATTAACAGATTATCAGATTATCAATTTTTCCTTCACGAATATTTTCACTTCTCACAACCAAGTTACCTGTAAGCATTCATCTCTTAAAATGAACAGTATAGTCAGAGATTGAGAAAGGATACCTTTAATAAAAGGGAAGCAAGAACTGAAGGAGTTTTGAGTGAAACTTGGCCCTTTTTTTTGTAAATGAAAATTAAATTCTTTTGTTTTGTTTTGTTTTATTAAGGAGTTGAGTTATTGTACAATCATAAATGCATTCAAAGAAACATGTGTTAGGCATATGATCTAAACCAGAATTACCCCCACATTGCCCACCCCCTTATCTCTTGATTTTTCTACATTTTGCCCTACAAGCAATATTAATGCTTAGATTGTGAGTTTTCCACAATTAAATGATTGCACAAATATTATTGGATTCTCAGGGAGGTAAAGAGTATGCTGCATTGTTGATTGTCTCCCTAGATCCCATGCTATTCTCCCACCCTCTCCCCTCCCCCTTCTTCTCCCGCCACATATCTATGGTTGTCCTAGGTTATTTGTTGCCATGCCCCTGCTAGGTCCAATATGTGAGTATGACCGCCTTTCACCCAAGATTGGGTTTAGTTCCAGCCTCCGCAAATGACTGAAAACATTCGGCCCCTGATTCTCTGGGTTTGGCTAACTTTGCTCAGCATGATTTCTTCCATAGCCATCCATTTACCTTCAAAGGCCACAATATTAATTTGTTTCTTATTGCTGAGTAGAATATATATATATATATATTAGAATTGCATTCTATATATGTATATATTCTATATATATTCTCTCTATATATTCTATATATATTCTACTCAGCAATTAGAAACAAATTAATATTAATATTACATTACATATATATACAATGTTATATATCTGCTTTTGGATCCACTCATTGGATGAGGGGCATCTAGGTTGGTTCCATAATTTAGCTACTGTAAATTGAGCTGCTATAAGCATAGATTTTTGCTATGTTACTATAGTGTGTTGATTTTAACTCCTCTGGGAGAATACCCAGAAGAGGGATAGCTGGGTTGTATGATGGATCCATCCCTAATTTTTTGAGGAGTCTCCACACTGCTTTCCAGAGCAGCGGTACCAGTTTTGCAGTTCTACCAACAGTGTGCTGGTGTTCCTAGCTCCCCACAAATCCTCCAGCATCTATTATTCTTTGTATTCTTCATCTTTTCCAGTCTGACTGGAGTGAAGTGATATCTTAAGATAGTTTTAATTTGCATTTCTCTGATTATTAGTGATTTAGAACACTTTCTCATGTATTCATTGGGTTGCTCAATTTCTTCTGTTGAGAAGTTTCTATTTAGCAATTTGGCCCATTTATTGATTGGACTATTTGTACTTTTGGTGTTAAGTCTTTTGAATAGTTTGTAAATTTTGGATGTTAGTGCCCTGTCAGAGAAATCACAGGCCATGGTTATCTCCCATTCTGTATGTTGCATCTTGACAATTTTGACCAATTCCTTGCTTGTGCAGAAGCTTTTAGGTTTAGTGGCACCCTACCCATTTACTTTTTACTTTAATTCTTTTGCTTTAGGGGTCTTGTTGAGAAAATCTTTGTCTACTCCCAAATGCTGGGAGTAACAGCATTTGTGTAACAAAAATTACATATTTTTTTTAAAGAGAGAGGGACAGTGAAGGACACACAGAGAGAGAGAGAGAAGAGAGAATCATTTCTATTTAGTTTTTAATTTGGCTTTTATTTCTCTGACACTCCAATGTGTACATGGTGCTGGGGTTTGAACTTGTATCCTTGTGCTTGCCAGGTAAGCCTGGTAATCGCTGAGCCACCACTCCAGCCCCGAAAAATTATATTATTTAAATAGTTGATGGATGACATGTAATTTGATAAATATCATTTCTTCTGATTGCCTGTATATAAATAGACAACTCTTTTCCAGATTTCTCCTGAAATCACTTAAGGACAAATTTTCTATTGTTTTCCAAGAGGAGACAGGATTGAAAAGCTCTCGGATTGTTATGAGGATACAGACTTTGAAAGGCAAGGATCTCAGGAAAGCCTCTCTCAAAGCAAAATAGCCAGGAACAAAGAAATTTATTTCAATATTTAAGCAATCTGCCCATAATAGTTGAGATGAAATTTTTTCTATATGAACCTAGAGCTATAGTTTTCCGGAATCATAGATGATTTTACTCTCAGAGGGTGACTAATAGATGAGAGAACTGTCAGGTGACCTGGCTACTGACAATAGGGTAAAAGAGGGGAGTAAGTAAGTGTAAAAGAATCAGTAGTCAGACAGTCCTAAATTTCAATCCAGAAGCTGATCTGGTTGGAATTTTCTAGCTGGATTCTTGAAGCCAATGACCCTTTTAATAGAGAACAGAAAAAAGAGCAAAAGTAAGGCACAAAGAAATTGAGTGATTTCCACACAATCTAGTCTGTGTTCCCACAGCTCTTACATGTCCCTTCACAGGATCATGTGTCTACTGTGTGACTTCCTCTGTTGTTATTGTTGAGAAAAAAAGAACTATTTTCCGCAATTTTCATACATGGGTAACCACTACCTTCCCATAAGAGGCCAGTACTTCCACTCCTTAATCATCACCTAAAAGGTAATAAGCATTGTGCTAGACCAGAGAGGGGACAGGACAGAGTGCAGTGCTATCCATTAAAAGAAGGGAAGAAAAAATAAGTAAATATAAAATAGCTGCACAGTCATCCTTAGACACGTAGACAATAGTCTAAAACTCTTGACGACTAAAGGGTGAGAAGGTAAAGCAGAGAACAAAGCTTTTCTGGGGTAAAGTTTTTAAAAATGGAATTGAGGAAGTCATTTGAGTTCAATCTTAATAATGGTGATGCAGGAGGATAAAATATGGTAGTGAGAAAGAAATTTTGTCATTCAAGAAACAGAAGCAAAATCATCAAAACATCCATTCTCTAAAGGAATAAATGCAGGGCTTTTTTTTTTAATTTCCTAATTTATACCCTCTGAAAATGCTCATACACATCCTTAAAGTAAGCCAGAAATACTGTAGGTGCAAAAGAAGGCTAAGGAGAATGGAGATACGAGGAGCATTTAGTGAGTATCAGAATAAATAAATGAATAAATAAATAGTATTTTTGAGAGGATAAAAGAAAAATCATGTCTAAATGTGTGTTTACAATTCAGTTGCCATCTTAGGAACAAAGGTACAATACACACTAAAATTAAATAACTCACTCTCAATGTTTGCTTTGGGGACAATGAAGAATGACATCTGGGTGTTCTAAAATTCTGTTAGGGACATTATCCCAGCGCTGCCCCCAGGTGCAGACAGAGGAGATAACTGTGGTTGTGTGAACATGCCCTTTCTCCTTCTACCTACATATCCTCTCAGGGGTAGACCCAAACGTCATGAAAAATGAAGCTCATACATCTTGGGAAGTTACAAATACAACCTTAGCCACAGAGCCTTGTAGGCAGTCTGTGCATGTGAAAGAGCCACACAAGTTTGGTCATCTGTCTCTTTGCAGTAAATCCTGCCTTCTCTACACTTTGTTACCTGCTTCCTGTACTTCTCTCATTGCTTGATGAAATTCATCTATCTTTAAATGGATATGGAAATGATATTGTCTTAATGCAATTTACTCTGACACTTCACACCCAATAAGAACTGTAGCTCGGAACTGGAAAATGTTCTTACCGCTGATACCAGTGATTCAGTTAGTTTGTAATTGTATATGTCTTTGAGACCTCTGCTAACTGTGAGCTCCTTGAGGGCAGAGTCCTTGCCTCATTCACGTTTGCGTCCACAGAAAGGGGCTCTCAATAAAAGGCTAATTATGTGATTGGATAAATTATGTTTTTTTATTTTTCATTATTGTTGTTAAAAAAAATTGCCCATGCTAAAGCTAAGTACTATTATATATAAATAAATATGCAAAGATATTTTTTTCTTTATCAAACCTGGTAGTCACTGTTGATTAAAGAACAGAACCCAAATAGCCGGCTAGTTTTCTCACTTATTTTTTTTTTCTCATTCCAAGAGGAAAGTTGATTTTGAAGAAGTGTGGAAAGTTATAAAACCCAAGATATACAGGCACTTGAAACGCTATTGTATCTCCACACGGCCCTGAACAAGTACTTTATTCCTAGATGTGGTTCATCATTTTGGAAGGGAAAATTTGAATTGGAGGTTTGCCAGTGAAACAATTAAAAGTTTGATTGGGAAATATAAGCAATAAAATTTTTGATTAACAAAATATGTTGAGAAATAACAATGGTATACTAAACATACTATTTAGTGAATGCAACATAATGAAGTTCACAAAACTAAATCATTTGATACAATTTGCTGGGTTGTGACTTGGATTTACACAGAAGGAAAATAAAAAGAAATTAGAACTGCCCTGAAGTTTTCCTTCTACAATCTGCAAAATAATTTTTTATAGCTAAGCCTATAGGGGCAATTAAATTGGAAAATAAGAAGCAGGCTAGCTATGTATTTTTTTTATAAAGTCACAAAGAAAAAGCATAAACAGAACTACATTACAACAAGGACACATAAGAAAAAAATATTTTAAATTCCTAACATTTTGTGCACCTTTTTATCCTCTATCGTCCATGAAAGATATTTTTTTTCCTGAGGTTTGCTTGCCTTTACTTCAGCCATACATAGCATAAAAGTGTCATCTAAGATTTATTTTCAAAATCTGGATATAGTGAGATATAGATATGAAAATGACAAAACAAGGTTAAATAATGCAGTTAACTAAATTATAAATATTTTAAGGACTGAAGTATTTAATGCATTTACACAGATACAGATGATAGAATAACACAGATGGTATAATATGGCTTTGCTTCTGAACTGGTTTGAATCGGTCTCATGTTAAAGGTCAATCTATATTTTCTTTGAATTCATCAGCAAATATTTGCACAAGGACAGGAAACCTTTTTATGCTGTTCTTCCCCCAGCACAGCGTACAACTGTCCTATGACAAAGGGGAAAGTGATTCCGGCTTTGTGGTTACTGGGTTCGTTCCTGTCCTCTCGGCTGCGTCGAGGAATGAAACCCAGGGACACCAGAGGCAAGCAGAGCAAATAGAGTTTATTTAAGAAAGGATAGAAAGAAAAGACTTCTCCAGGAGAAGGGAGTCTCAGCTCTGCCTACACTGACTGCCTAGCTTTCTCTGCCTCAAAGCAAGACCAAACAAAGGTCTAGACCACATGGGCTAGTGACTATCCTTTGTATGAAGGGTGGCCCTCTTCTAGGGTAAGAAGGAACTCACTGCCAGCTGTTAAGATTCTGGTATGATCTGAAATCACCTGTTAAGTCATTTGTTGCAAAATATGGATTTGTAAGAATTTGGTTTTTCAACTTCCTCTTCCAAATATACTTCCATTTTACTATCAGCAAAGCAAGATATCAGGAAAAGGGAAAGAAAATAGGAAAATTTGAATTTTTTCCTCATAAAATATATTCTTAGACTAAACAGTTTAGTTTTTGACAGAAGGATCACTAGTTTAAATTATAAAACAAAATTTAACTGTGAAAACATAAAAAATATTATTCTGGTTTCATTGAATAAGAAAATTTGGCAGTTGTTGATGGGTCAGCTTCCCACAGTATAATCACTATAGCTGAAGGAATGGCTCAATTTTGGAAACTCATAATTATATTAAATTTCACAAGTTTTTTCTGCTTGTATACTTTGGAACATTTTTAAATATGTTCTTCTATTATATGCACAGAAAGATCCAGTGTCCTATTTGCTTTTTATGTCTCATAAAAAGGAAACTGAATTATATAAACTAATATGTTAACTATAGGATTTAGCACTTCTCTTTATCACTCTAATTAAATTAAATTGAAAGTAACTGAAATTTTCATAGGTATGTTGTTTTGTTGATTTCCACTATGTATCTAGAAAGTGGGATGGCTTAATCTTTATTTGCGGGCTAAAAATCACTTTAAAGTTTTCATAGAGAAAAGATGAAGTAAGAAGTATAAAATGACACATTATCATATTGAAATGTAGTCTGTTTCATTTAGTAGAATATTTTTCTTTTGATAAAAAATATTTTAAAAAAGAAGACTACAAAGGGATATTTAATGGAGAAGACAGTAAAAGAGAGGAAGGGAGAAGAAAAAGGAAGGGCGCATTGGACATAGTTCTTTCCCGGCCTTTTAAATCAAGTCACTTGGTTTCTTTCCAGACAGAAAAGGACTTTGTATTTTTTCTTTCAAAATTTGAAAATCATTCTTACTGTTTATTAAGACTGATTCATAGTACTAAAAAAGATAGTAAAACTTGAAGAGGAAAATTAGGCCTCCATGTTTCCTTAATTGAACACCTGAATGAACAAAGGTAAGTGCTGCTTTAAGATTGCGCAGCTAGCGGGATTTTCTACTCTATTAGTTCACATCCTCACTAATGCCAATGCCTTTAGAGCTCTGGATCTTGTTTTCATTTGTCTCTGCCTCCCAGGTGTGATGTTTATACACCCAGCAAGCTTAGCTCCTGCAGATCATAAGAACAGCCTTAGCTCACAGCCTTCTCAAGTCTGTATTAGTCAAGCAAAGGAGATAAACAGACTCCAGAGTTCAAGAGAAAAATGATCGGATTACAAGGGGCCTGAAAATGGATGTCAGCTCTGGTGATTAGAGAATGGGTGGGGGTCTGATTTCTAAAAGTAGAAGAAAGAGTTGTGCATTATATTCCTTGGTAGGAAATCAATGCAATTATGCTCAGTGAGGAAATACAATCTCAACTGGGCATGGTGGTATATACCTATAATCCAGTAGTTTGGGAGTTTGAAGCAGGAGGATTACAAATTCAAAGCCAACCTCAGCAATTTAGTGAGGCCCTATGTAACTTAGTGAAACCCTATCTCAAAATAAAAAAATAAAAGGGCTAGGGATATGATAATGCACTGTGTATCACAATAAAGGTAGAAGAGAAGATTGGAAATGCTTAAGTACAAAGAGATGAAAAAGTTTGTGAAGATAGTTATGCTTACCCTGATTTAAGATCATACAATGTATGCTAATTTCAAAATATCACATGGTACCCCATAAAAACAATATTCGTGTAAAATTTAGAAATTTTAAAGATTCTACATTAGTTGCTAGAATCAGTTCGTATTTTCATTAATGAAAAGTTGTATACTCATGCCACAGCCTTATTATTTAAATATATACATACTTAAGAAATGGATGTGTTGAATGAGCTTGTCCAAAGAACAGACTGTGACTCCTAGAAGACACACTTTGGTTTTGCAGACTGAAAATTCTTTGCTCACCGGTTGTTACGGTTTGAATGAAAGGTGCCCCTCAAAAGCTCCATATGTGAAACAACGCAAAGGCTGAGGGGAAATGATTGTTATAGGAACCTTAACCCAATCAGTGAGTTAATCTCCAGATAGCAGATAGCGGTTAGCTGGCAACAGAAGGTAGGGTGTGGCTGGAGGAGGTGGATCACTGAGGGCCGGCCTTTAGATATTTGTATGGGCCCGAATTCTTTCACTCTGCTTCCTCAGCTATGCCTTGAACTGCTTCCCTCTGCCATACCCCTCCACTGTGGTGTTCAGCAATACTTCAAGCCGGGAGGAATGGAGCTGGCCTTCCAAGGACTGAGACCTCTAAAACCATGAGCCAGGAAATGAACTTTTCTCTCTGAAATTGTTCTTGCTGGGTCTTTTAGTCACAGCAATGAAAAAGCTGACTAAAACATATTAAGTACTCTGTGCAGAGGGAATGCTAAATAGAGTAGTAGTTCCTGTGAACATTTTTAATTACATAATTTAAAAACTTGGTGAAAATCTTTAATCAAGGAGAAAACTGTCTCTGGAAGTAGCATTCAGGCTCTAATTCTGAGATCTGATGAATGTATCAATGCTTGCTCACAGAATTGTTATAACAAAATGGAAAATTAAGTTACTTCTACTAAAATATTGTTTAAATTCACAATTGGACAGAACCAAGCACACTTTATATGCCTAAAATATACTGCTCCAACAATAAACCCAAATCAAATTTTAATTAAGTGTGAAACAAAATTACAATTCATTCATTCAGCATTTATTAACTACTGAGTACCAGGTAGCAATGTTCTGAACCCTTGGAACACATCAGAGGATGCCTGCCCTCATGGAACTCTCATTTTAGTGAGAGGAGGAAATGATCAGCAGTTGTAATAAATGAGGAAACTATCATGCTGGAGGTAGGAAATACTGTGGAATAATAATAGAGCAGGGTAACCAGCATTAGAATTGATGGAAATGATGAGAGAGATCATACAGCTTGCCATGTCAAATAGCAGTCAAAATGCAGATGCATCTTGCAGACCAAGAAAACAGAATTTGTTGATGAATTCGATGCCTGTCTTTGTCAGGAGGATGGTGAGTCAAGGATGACTCCAAGACTTTCAGATGAGCAAACAGATGGGATTGCCACCAGCAGAGATGAAGAAGAATGCTCACGACTATCTAGGTACCAAGTCCAATGAGCTTTTCTCAGTCACACTCCTTAGCTCTGTTAAATACACCACCCTGTCTTGAAATCCCCTCCTCCAGCATCTCTGTGGCACCATGTTCTCACTTTTCTCTCTGCCTGCACCATCTTTTTCACCAACACCTCTCCTACTAGCTCTTACATATCTAAATACCACCAATGGTCTCTATTCTGCATTATTTTCTTTGCAGGAAAAAATCACATAAACTTACCTCTTCCTGTCATCCATCCACCATCACCCTTTGGTGCCTGTATCAGATGCTCACTCTGTAAATCCTTTGCTGATAAGGTCATTCTCAAATTGTTTCTCAATGTCACTCCCCAAAAATAAAATTGAGCAACTTAACTAATACACCTTCTTCCCCTGCCCTCTTTTTCTCAGCCCTTGGCAACAAAAATAAAGAAATTATAATGCATACTAAAATAGTTTAAATATTGTCAAGCTTGAAACAGTGACAGGAGTCTCTGTAAATGAAACAAGAATCAAAGCTAGAATGCAAAACACACAAGCTAATACTGAAGCAGGTCAAAGGAACTTGGATGTTGGCCCAAGGAACTTAACCACTCACATGGGAACAGAATAACCTGGAATTTGTGAAAAGCCAAAGTCTCCATGTAAGATTCTGCATAAAGAGCCAGAAATCTGGAAAGGCTGCATCTGAGTGAAACGACATTGAAAAGAGTGATTAGTTTAGAGAATATACAAGGGAAGCTTTTCTCCTCCAGAGTCAAGCAAGAGCAGTAAATAACATGTGGTTAGTCTATTAGGAAAATTGCAACCCCTATGCCTGTGCTTTTATAAGTGTGAAATGTGAATTTATACTGTTAGTGTTACATGGAAATTTCAAGTTGAAATATTAACATGAAAACTATCACAACTGAGAAAACTCACCAAACTCCAAGAAACTGCCCCAAAGGCACATTTCTACAACTCCTGACAAAATTCTCACAAGATAAAAAAAGAAAAAAAATTGAGGATGAGGACAGAATTTTTAAATTGCATGTCATTTGAAGAAGTAGCTTACCATTAGAAAAAGTCAGGAGACAAAAGAGTAAGAAGATTAACACTATCAGAAATGTAAACTTTTAAACATTGGAAAAGAATTATAAAGATTTTCTAAATGGACTAGAATCATTGGAGAAAGAAAAGAAAACATGTTTTGAAAAGGAATCAATAATCATATATGTACAAATTTAAATAAAGAAAGACAGCCTTAGAGTCAGTTATTTTACTTTTAGGCATAGATGATATATAATATGAGATTTCTTTTTTTTTTTAACCTACCATGAGTGTACAAACTTTGGGGAATATTGATGACTAATCATATGCTTTCAATCTTTAATATATTTATGTTGTCACAACAACAATTTTAAAATAGTGATAGCTATAAATATATATTACTTAATATATAAAATATGTATTAAAATGTATAAATATTTTAACTTACAAATGTTGCTTTTTCATTATCATTTCATGCTCTTACAAGTTTTTTTTAAATTACAGAAATCTAAAAATCTCCCAAAATATTGTGGTAAATTTCATGAAGTTTCACTGTCCAGGCTTTGAAAAATACTGCTCTAGGCGATAACAAGGTCAAAACTGAAAGCCCTTCATAGACACAGGTTTAATAGTAACAAACATCTTTGATAACTGCATTCAACTAATGCTTCTTAAACCTATCGGGCTATCATAAACTGTAAGAAGGGGGAAATTTCTTTATTGTAATAAAAATTGGAAAATGTAATCCTAAGAATTAGTGAACTTTTCTTACCTTTTATTTTACGTTAATGTTTTCAATAATTAATTTGCAGTACTGCAATTATGCAGTATCAGGAGCTTAGATTTAGAAATAATGCCTGTGATAGCAATCAAAAGAATCATAATAGTGATACTCTTATTAAGTAAAAAGTAATCGATCAATAAATGTGTGAAGTTGATAACTTTCAAAGACCAATTAATAGTTGCCATAAAGGTAATAATATGGTAACTTATATCTAGAGACATAGAATATTTAGGTCCGTTTCCTGACACTTAAAACAAATCCAATATAGGCCATACACTTTTGTCCTTCTGTGACCTTAAGGACTCCCATTTAAAATATAAGAATGGCTTTATGTAGGAAATCCTCCAGGGGAACCAATCTCCTTCTAAGTGGATTTCATCACTTTCATATCTGGGCTAGATCGACTTTACATTTTGCTGGATTACAGAATGCATCATATTACACAATAATCATGACTAACCCATTATTTTCTTCTGGGGACAATGAACTTCTTGGAAGGTAGAGAACACCTGTGTCCACAAAACATACCCTTGAAATATCTGACGCATTCCTATTCACAAATATTTTAGTACTAAATAAAATAAACTTCTTATAACCCCCTTACTTCCTCATCTGTTGTCCACTGTAATGCTTAAATATGTGTGATAATAAGTAGTCTATTAAAAATGATCTGTATAACTTCTTTCAACAGTAAATAAATTTAGACATACCAAAATTCATAGGCTTAGCCTGGGCAAGTTTAGTAACCAGGCACATATAAATATACCTAGTAATTTCACAAAAATTAAAATGTGTAGAACCTCTAAACCTATGCATTCATGTTTATGTAAATTGACCAAGCTAATCTAAAAACTGATAAAATCCGTTGAATGAATCAAATATATATATTTTAACGAATATTACTAAATCTCATAAACTCTTATGCATTTGTGTAATGACTATAAATAATTCAATTTTGTTTTAATTTCATACTTTATTAAAGTGGAATCATTGATATTGTTTTTGATCTCTTACATGGAAAATGCCTGAAAAATAGCATTCCCCAGATTTGTCAACAAAGTTATCAGGGTTCAATGAAAAAAATCAACTGCATGCATATGTTGATTTAAAATGTGATTTTATAGAGCATTGGTGTCCATTTATATTTATCAATTAATAATGTGAATTTACCCAAGCAAAGCTCTCAAATGCACTTCCATCAGGTAGAGTCATCTAAATAAGTCTTCTTTATAGATTTATCAATGGGAAAATTAAAACATATTGATTAGAATGTGAATACATAGTTTACTGTAGTATAAAAAATAAACTACAAATGACTCTCAGGCAGTGGGGGAAGGCAGAAGTCTGTAGTAAGGAAGGAGTATATGAGAGCATTCTAGGGATGCACCAGTATCTTGCTTTCTGACCTGGATGGTGGTAGTATGGATATTTGCTGTATATATTCTATGTATAATATGTACGTTTTATATCATATTTTTTTAAGAGAGAGGAGAGTGAGAGAGAGAGAAAGGGAAAATCAATTTTATCTAATTTTTCATGTGGCTTTCATTGCTCTCACACTTCGTTGTGTATGTGGTGCTGGGGTCCAAACTGGAATCCTTGCCAGGCAAGTGCCATAACCACTGAGTCACTGCTCCAGCCCCATAGCATAACTTTTAAAAAGAGAATAGAATAGTTTTGTTTATTGTAACCATATTAATTCCCTAGGGCTGCTGTAACGAAGTACCATATCCTGGGTGACTTAAAACAACAGAAATTGATTCTTTCACATCCTAGAGCCTACAAGCCTAAAATCAAGGTTTTAGCAAGGCCAAGGTTTTAGTCTCTAAGGAAGAATCTATGCTATACCTTTCTCTAGATTTCAGCATGCTCACAGTTCTTGATAGTCTGGCTTGTAGAGAAGTCCTCCAATCTAATCTGCCTTTGCTGTCACATGGTACTCTCCCTGAGTGTCTCTGTGTGGCTTCCCCCTTCTTTCCTCCCCTTCCCTCCTCCTCCTCCTCCTTCTTCTCCTCCTCATTCCTTCCCTTCCATATATAGTATATGAAACCATGTGTTTAGATGAGAAATAATGAAGAGAAAGAGAATACATAAGCTATCAGAAATTTCCCCTTCCTCATCCCCTTCTTCTTCCTCTTCCTCTTTTTCTTTCCCAGAATTGGAAATTGAACCCAGAGGTGTTCAACCACCAATCTACATTCCCAGCCCTTTTTATTTTTTATCTGGAGACAGTGTCTCACTCACTAATTTGCCCAGGTTGGTTGAATCTGCCAGTCCTCTTGCCTCAGCCTCCAATTCACTGGGATTATAGGTGTGCACCACCTGGCCAGGATCCCTCTTCTTATGAGAACATAAGTCATATTGGATTAGGGCTCATCCCAATTCAGCATGAGCTCATTTTAACTTGAATGTGACTGCAAATATCCTCTCTTTCCAAGTCAGATCACATTAACTGGTACTAGGGGAACTTCAACATGTCTTGGGGCAAAGAGCACAATTCAGTTCACATGATAGCAACCATGTCTGAATCCTTGTTAATGATAATGGGAAAGTTAAGACTATTTCCTATGTTTGTTATAATCAGAATATTTTTACACATTCATGTGTTTATTTCACTAGCTTGATCAGCAATAATGGTGAAGAGTATATAGTATATGAGGCCATGTGTTTGGATGAGAAATAATGAAGAGAAATAGAATAGATAAGCTATCAAAATTAAATGCTATCTTGATTCAGGCCTACATTAAATTTGGTCATGTCCGTTTTTCCCTTTGGTCTACATGCAGCAAACGAGATTCACATTGTAAAACAGACAATGTGGGTAGTAGGTAGAAGCCTGGCCTCCCTCTTTCTTTTAGTTTGTGCTTTACACTTCTCTGGATTTTAAAAATCATATTTGTTTTGCTTTTTGTTGCTTTTGCGATCATTGGTTCTTAAATGTGCAATTAAAAGTTGAGTAAAAGTTTTTATTTATTTTGCAGCAGCATTCTTAAATATTCATGAAGGATCTTAAGTCTGACTTGCTTTGAGGAAATATAGATGAATTAATAATTGATGCTGCTGCTTTGCAGAAAATTAAAGGTTGGAAGCACGTGTTAAAAAATTAAATCATCCATGGCTAAGACAGCAGATGTTATTTATTTAAAAATTTTGCAAAAATGTACAATTAGGTTTTTTTCTTCAGTCCAAGTCAACTGAAAACCTAATGATTCATCTAAACTTCTTACATTCTAAAGCCTAAGGCTAGTCAAAGACTAAACAATAAGAAAGAAAAATATCAATTTCTAATCCCAGAGTTTTTAAGAGTGCTGCTTATTAACACAGAAATGAAAAGAAGTAGAATATAAGAATCTATATGTTCTGTAATATGTAGGTTTATAGACAGGGCCCATTTATAGTTTTAGTATTTATTTATATTGCTTATTAACAATTTTGGAGAAAAAATCCTTAAAGAATAATTATATCTGTTACACATTGACATTTATTTATGGAATTAAAATAAAATAAAGAAAAGATGCAGAAAATATTGGATTATTGGCTTAGAAATGCCTGCTCCCACTGAGCATAAGTAATTCCCATAGCTGGTGGAGGAGCACTTCACACTTTCGTGCAAGATTTATAGAATTTACAATCTTGGCTGGAAGTGTTATTTAGAGGGTAACCTTCCTATAAAAGTTCAGCAGTTTTATTTCTGCCTGGAGAATGAGAGTCTGTCGACCTGAGCACACTCAGAGGATTCTGGGGGCTGAAGAGTGGAAAGCATGACCTCTCCAAGTTCTTACCAAAAACCTCACTTTCTTATCTTCAGCTGGAAAAAAAAATTCAGAGCAAGTTCAATAAGTAACACACTGTGTTACTATCGTAACTTTAAGCTACTGTTGAAAACTATCTAGTCTTTTTGAAGGTGTCATTTTTAAAGGCATTTTTTCACCTAGCCATATTTAAAGCATCATTTACTCCTTTTCAATAAAATACCCCCTAACTTGATGGATGGAGTTTTAGAATTCTGGTTTACCCATCTCCGCTACTGGACGATTCCCATAAAACACTTGCCCTTCTGAGAACAGTTGGTGTCATCAAATTGTAATACCAAGGGAAATACTTTACATATTAATTGAAAATATGAACCAAGAAAAGAATTCCTGGGTTCCCAAACACATGAAAATTGGAATATTTCTCACATGAGCAGATTTGAAGGCTATATATTTCTCTGGTGCATCCAAGGAGGCCTGAAATCCAAAATAGTTTTCTCCAATTTGCTAGAATCAACTATTTTTCTGAAGACTTAATTTAATCCAAAGTCAAATATTTCTTGTTGATCCTATCAAATGCCTTTCATTTCCTGTTGATATGCTCTTACACTCTCTGTTGGTTTTACAAAAGAAAGGAGGGAAGTAAAGAAAGAACGAGGGAGAGAGGGAGGGAAAAACTTATGTTTCAAATTATTGCTGGAAGTCCTCACTATGTGATTCCTTGTGACTAAGATAAATAGTCTAGGTTTGAAGTAGTGGTTCTTCACCATGCTCAAGAGAAGAGGCTATAAAAGTAAAATTCACCTTTGCCTCATTTAGCTCCTATTCGGTGTCATTGAGTCCCTTCATGAAGGTTACTGAACTTAACACAGGCCCTTACAGAATTGATGTACCTTTTGGGTGCAGTAAGGGAGGCTGAAGCAGGAGGACCACAAGTTCAAAAGCAGCCTCAACAACTTAGCAAGGTCCTGAGCAACTTAGTGAAATCCTGTCTCAAAAAATAAAAAGGGCTGAAGATGTGGCTCAGTGGTTATGTACTCCTAGGTTCAATCCTTGGTACAAAACAAAAGACTGATATACCTGCACAACTCATTGCTTCTTATTCTACCAAATAATTTTTCTTCTTCAATTCAAGCAAAATAAATAAATTATTCTCTCCTTCCATAAATACTTGATACATGTGTCTTTAAACAAAAAACACAGTACAAGTTTGGGATCCTTCTTTATGCTTCCAAAATATATTTACATAACTCTGTCTACAGTTCGCTGTGAAGTGAAAATATCATGCTACTGAATAACTGGCCTTTTCCAGGTCGTTAAAATTGTAACTGGATCTCCCATGCATTGCTATGCAGTATATCCTCTTGGTATCATCTCTGCAACACTGTCATTCAAAATCAATATATTTTGTTCTAGATTTAACCAATACATTCAAAGAAACACAAGAGAAATGTTTTCGAAGCTAAGAAAAAAGTGAAATGGGATTGTTCATCTGGCTTTCAGTTACATTAGTGAACTCAATCTGCAT
Organism: Aplodontia rufa; assembly: GCA_004027875.1. Lineage (NCBI taxonomy): Eukaryota > Metazoa > Chordata > Mammalia > Rodentia > Aplodontiidae > Aplodontia > Aplodontia rufa. The sequence continues at coordinate 27,527 of PVKS010024264.1, forward strand.
CATGATTGAAATATGTAGTCTGTGCAATGAAAAGCAGCTGCTCAGTACTTCCAGAGAAGGTAGAAATTTAAAATATGAACTTAATTTTAATAGTAGTAATTTAGGTTAGAAATTAAGATACCTTCCTCATTTGAACTCTACAGTGGTTGCGGTGACAAGCTGCCCTTATACTCCTCAAGAACTTCAGGACTTAATTCACAGGCTGCTGAAAGAGCTTTTCATTTGTTCATCAGCCAGAGTCTGCCCTTTGCTAATCACGCTGGACTAAAGAGAACTGTATTGCCCAACTTCAAGCCTTGCTTCCCGGGGCAGCAGCATCCAATGACTGGTATAATGTATAAAGTATAGTTACGTAGCATAAATTATATGATGCCATCAAAGCTGGGTTGGATTATGATGAAGACATTCAGGCTTCAGACTGTCATCTTTTGCAAAAAGAGCTAGTTAATGTCCTGGCCCCTTCCTATTGAGGAACAAGGCGCCTTCATGAAGGTACTACCCACATGACCTAATTAATGCCCAACGGTCCATCACCAAGCACCATCGCTTTGGGATTTAGGTTCTCCACCTGTGAATTCTGAGGGCACACAAACTTTTGGCCCACTGCTGTCTAATTCTAAGTACCTCTCCTCATTCTCTCCTTTCTTCTCCCTCCTTTCCCTCTTTTCACTCTCAACACATTCCCTTTCTTCTCCTCTCCCTTCCGTTTTCCCCCTTCCCCAGTCTCCCCTCCCCTTCTTGTCCCAGGGGAAATCCTGCACGTAGCCAGGCTCAGTTGACTTCCCAGGAACACAACTGCAATCAGTGCTAACTTTAGTCAGCTTTTCACTGCTATGACTAACAGACCTGACAAGAACAAGTTTAGGAGGAAAAGCATATTTTGGGGCTCATGGTTTCAGAGATCATAGTCCATAGAAAACTGGCTCCTTTCCTCAGGGCTGGAGGTGAGACAGGACATTGCGGCAGAAGACTGTGGTGGAGGGAAGCCGTTCATGGCATTTCCAGGAAGCAGAGAAAGACTCCACTCACCAGAAGCAAAATATATACCCTAAAGGCAAGCCCCCAATGACCCACCTCCTCCAGCCACACCCTCCCAGCCTACAGTTACCACCCAATTATTTCCTATCAGGTGATCAATACACTGATTAGGTTAAGGCTCTCATAACCCAATCATTTCAACACTCAGTCTTTTTCACATTGTCCCACATATTGAGCTTTTGGAGGACACCTTTCATCCAAACCATATCAATGTTTAAGAAAGATGAGAATTTAACCCACAAGAGTTTGTGAAATTTATTTTCTAGACAATGTTTTAAAAGAATAACATAAGTAATTATCTTCCTGGAATCTTATAGATCTGAACCAATCCAGAATTTTTTTGATTAAATTGTGTATTTGCTTTAATCATGGGGTGTGTTGAAACAGTTAAAATAAATGCAAATCAGTGCACAGGTAAGAATGATTCAATGGCAGAAAATAAACACATTCAGCTGTGTTCTGTCTTTTGTACCTCATTGACTCTGAATTAGAAAAATCTAGTATTCATAGGGGGAAATTTTTTAAAGTTTAAGACCATGTAGCCTATTTTGATATAAAGATAGTAACTGTGTGTTTTTTTTTTAAGAAAGAGGGATAGTGAGAGAAAGAAAGAAAGAGAGACAGAATCAAATTTTTAGTTTTTCATGTGGCTCTCATTGCTCGGACACTTGGTTGTGTATGTGGTGCTGGGGTTTGAACCCACATAGTCACACACGCCAGGCAAGCACCATAATCATAGAGCCACTGCTCAATGCCCTAAAGATTGTAACTTTAATGGAAAAAAAAAAGTGATTTCACCAGTGACCCATCTGTAAATTTTCAATATTCCTACTTTTCTGTTACCTTTCTTGGTTAGTTGTTCTCCCCTTGAAATGACACAAATACTAATCTTAACCAAAACACAGATTAAATATAGTCTATCTGATCTGCAAAACATCTTCATCCTTAATTTACCCCTTTGAGAGGTAAATTAAAATTACTTTAATAAAGATTTATAAACCTATTCTATGCACCATTGTCAAGAGAACTACATGCGGTATTGGAAAGCATGGGCAACCCTCAAAGATAGCATTCTCACATTAACAAGGTACCAAGTGGCTCTGCACTGCTGGCACCATCTTCTTTGCCTGTTTGAAGTAGCAAGATATCACTCAGACATCTTTTTTCTTTTTTTGAAAAGTTTTCAAACTTGTTTAACTTTCACATTATTCTGAATTTACAAGCATCAGGGTTGCATTTTAGAAAATCCTGTCATCATTTCAAACTGGCTACCCGTGTCTAAAAGGATCTTATGTATCTAAGCTGAAAAAGTGTGTTCTCCTGTACATTTTACTATCTTTGTCTCATTACACAGTTAACGTTCTGTTTCATCATCTAATGTAATATAATATGTCAAGTAAAATTTGAGGAAGGAAATCATTTTTTACATTAGAGAGCTGCTTTCTATCTCTGATAACTATCTAAGCTGATATCTCTCTCCACTTCCCTGAGCACACCAAATAGCACTACAGCCTAAGCCCACATCTGCTTGGTGAATCAGTTGATGGCTGACCTTCTTTTTTTTTTTTTTTTTGCACTTTTTGTTTTTTGAGAAATTTATTTGTTGAACAATCATACAAGTTTTTAACAAAAAAATATAAAATGTATACAGATTCTGAAGATTAGATTTACCCCAAGAGTGACACCCCCAATTACCCATCCATCCCTTTCCCTTCCCACAACATCTCTAAAAATGTATTAGGTTGTGTAACATTACACCTTATCTGGATTTAACACATGATAATAGACCACCTTTCTCAATGGCCAGGGTCTAGCTCCAGCCTCCACAGATGAGTGAAGACATTCAACCCTTGGTTCTCTGGGTCATGCTGATTTCACTCAGCATAATTTCTTCCATAGCCATCCATTTACCTTCAAAGGTTGCAATATCATTGTTTCTAATTGCTGTGTAAAATTCCATGGCATATATGTACCACAGCTTTTGGATCCATTCTTCTAGTAAGGGACATCTGGGTTGTTTCCAAGATTTTTAGCTATTGTAAATTGAGCTCCTATGAACATCGATTTTGCTGTGTCACTATAATGTGCTGATTCTAAATCCCCTGGAAAAATACCCAGGAGAGGTACAGCAGGATCGTACGGTGGGCTCATCCCTAGTGTTTTGAGGATTCTCCACACTGCTTTCCAGAGGGGCTGTACCAGTCTGAAGCTCCACCAACAGTGTGTTAGTGTGCCTAACTCTCCACAGCCTCTCCAGCATCTATTATTATTTATTTTCCTTAATAAAGTACTAGCCGTATTCAAAAACTTATAAAGAAGATAATCCATTATGATCAAGTGGGCTTCATCCCAGGAATGCAGGGCTGGTTCAACATATGCAAAACAATTAACGTAATTTTCCACTGAAACAGAATCAAGGACAAAAACCATATGATCATCTCAATGGATGCAGAAAAGGCCTTTGCTAAAATCCAGCAGCCTTTTATGTTCAAATCTCTAGAGAAGATAGGGTTCAAAGGATCATTTCTGAACTATGTAAAGGCTATATATTCTAAACCCTCAGCTAGTACAATACTAAACAGAGAAAAGCTGAAAGCATTTCCACTAAAATCGAGAACAAGACAAGGCTGTCCGCTCTCACCACTTTTACTCAGTGTTGTACTTGAGACCCTAGCTGGAGCAATTAGGCAAGAGAAAGAAA
>PVKS010024265.1:0-31281 GCA_004027875.1 Aplodontia rufa
GTCCCAACCCTTCTTTGAGATGGGGTTTTGTCAGGAGAGTTGATTTCACAAGACAACCCCTTTTACTCTAAACTGTTTGTTACCCTTTTTCAGAATTCCAACACCTCTTGTGCTTGGAAATTTGAAAATGAAATTGAAATAAAGGCAAAAAAAAAAAAAAAAGGAAATTATACTTAATAGGCAGACCCTGGAGGTATCAATAATATGATTGTCTCTGGTCCTTTCTGGGAGTGGGTCTTCTATTTATGGCTGGATATGATCAGTTTCAACTCTTTTTGAACATGTGTTCAGGGGATCTGAAGGTCAGAAGATATGTTATCAGAGCTCCATCTGCTGGTCGTTGTCAGACATGACCTCTGTGGTCCCTGGGGTTGGGGTCAGCTCCTCTGCCCTGTGAAAAAAGTGTCTATGGTGGGAGGACAGAGCCCTGAACCCCGTTACTCCTCAGTCCCAGATAATCTATGAGAGGAGGACTCAGGCCCCTGACCCACCTTCTGCTGGGACTGCCTGCGTTCAGCTGCAGGATCCGGGCACAATTGTATGAGCCTCTTTTTCAGACCCGGGGGATGTGGGTCCAGGAGAGGGAGTGTGGTTTTCAAAATGGATGCTCCCCTTCCCTCACTGCTCCCACACCTTCTTCAGGGCTTCAGCCAGGCCTTCTGGTCCTGTTTCCACCTTTGTTCTCTGCTGCTTCCAGGCGGAGTAGTTAGAGCTTGCTTTGCAGTCCCAAAGAGGTCTTTCCCTGCTCAGGCAGGCTGGACGTGCGGTAACTAGTTCGCGGATATAGTACGGAAGCTTGCTCGGCTCTCACGTCCTTGCAGTTCCCGCACCGCCTCTTCTGCTCAAACCGCTGCTCTGTGCTTATAAGGAAGCTCTTTCCAGTCACTGATCCTGCCGCCAGACAGAGCACAGGTCCGGGAGGTGTCCTCGCCAGTATGCTGTCTTTAAAGCTGTGCGGGTTTTTTCTTTGCAGAAGTGACTCTGGCGGGTGGGAATGTAGGCTGGAGAGTGCAAATGCTGGCCGGCGGCCGGCGGGCCAGCCGCCCTGCCACAGCCGGAGCACGGAACAAAGAATCCCTGTTCGCTCCTAGGTCTCTATTCCCCAAAACCAATGCTGAGATTAGAACTGGTGATTCACAATGCTATTTCCCAAAACGCACCTCAAAATACCGGTGAGAAGCCGGAGATATCCTGATCAGTCACGGGGGTGCAGTGGAAACCTTTTGTCTTCAGATCGCCATCTTCCAAACTCCTCTTTTTTGAGGGATCAGTATTAGCAAGAGTAACAAGAGCCTCAGGCAGGTTGATTGTGAACACTTGGGCTCCTAAATTTATTGGTATCAAGAAGGAAAGATTTATGCCCAGAAAAGTCACACAATTGTGAAATCTGAGATGCTGTGAGAAAGCCTTACCCTAAAGCAGGCAGTGGTCTTTTAACTGAGTCAATGTTCTGTTTCCCTTTTGATTGTTCTCCATGGGCTTTGACCCCATATTCTGTGAAGTCCCTTTTCTATTATTGTCCTCCTGGCTATATATGAAGAGAGCAATGCAGAATCTCTAAATATGATTATTGGATTCATCTCAATCTTTTTTCCTGTTCTCTGTAATAAGAACACAATGTTCCATATAGGGGCTTATTTTTCAATCCGGGTTCCAGACTGAGAATATATTGGAGGGTTGACCAACTGCTTTCATGGGACACGAGTGAGAAATAAATGACTGTTAAATCAGTCACTGAAATGTTGGAGTTGTTTGTTGTTCAGAACTGATAAAAATGATGTGTCTGTCCTTTCTGCTTTCAAACTTGCTACTAGGATGTACTGTGCCTTCCATTTTGTAAGATGTGAGACTTGTTCTAAACAGAATATACAGCCCTGCTACCGTAAAAGGTGTGACACTCCATAAGAAATACCACCATGGTCTCCCAATATAACCAACTTCCTAACAAAAAATTTGGGTTCCCAGCTGCAGATAAAGACTTTTTTCCAGGCTGGAGCAGTGACTCTGTGGTAGAGTGCTTGCCTGGCATACACAAGGACCTGGTTCTAATCCCAGTACCACATACACAACTAAGTGTTGGGAAAACAAGAACAAATGAAAAAATAAATAGTATTGATTTTCTCTCTCTCTCTCACACACACACCTTCTCTCTCTTTTGTTTCTTCTTTTTATTAATTAAGAGCTGAGTTGTTGTACAATCATAAATGCGTATCAAATAATAGTATGATATGCATTTAATCCTAATGCAGAGTTACCCCCACATTGCCCACACATCAGGCTCTTCATTCTTCTATATTATGACCCTATAAAAGATAAAAATGACATCTATATCTCTAAAAGTGTAAATGTAGAGATATATGGTATCATTGTGAATTTTCCAGAATTAAATGATTGCATAAGTATTATTTAGCTTCTTAGAGGGGTAAAGCATATGTTGCATTGTTGCTTGTCTCCCTAGATCCCTCCCAACCTTCCCTCCCTTTCCCCTCCCCCCCGCACCTCTCCACCCTGTCCCCTCCTATTATCTATGGTTCCCCAGATTATGTGTTGCTACATTTTTGGTGGGTCTAGTACATGAGTTTAACTATCTTTCACCCCAACCTGGGTTTTGCTCTAGCCTCCAAAAATGAGGGAAAACATTTGCCCCTTGAGTCTCTTGGTCTGGCTAACTTCATTCAGCATTTCTTCCATTGCCATCCATTTACCTTCAAAAGCCATGATATTATTATTTCTAATAGCTGGGTAGAATTCCATTGTATATATATACCAGAGCTTTTGGATTCATTTATCCAGTGAGCCACATCAAGGTTGTTTCCATAATTTAGCTATTGAAAATTGAGCTGCTGTGAACGTTGAAGTGCTATGTGGTTGTAATATGCTGATTCTGACTTTTCTGGGAAAATACCCAAGAAGAGGGATACCTGGGTCATATGGTGGATCCTGCACTAATTTTTTGAGGAGTCTCCACACTGCTTTCCAGCTGTAAGTTCACAGTTCCACCAACAGTGTGCTAGTGTTCCTATCTCCCACCACCCATCTAGCATGCATTTGTTACTATTTATGTTCTTCATCTTTTCCAATCTAACTGGAGTGAGGTGAAATACCAGTGTAGTTTTGATTTGCATTTCTCTGATTACTATTGATTTAGAACACTTTCTTATGTGTTCATTGGCTTGCTCAATTTCCTCTGTCGAGAAGTTTCTCTGTAGCTCTCTGCCCCATTTACTGATTGGATTGTTTGTGTTTTTGATAATAAGTTTTTTGAGTTCTTTGCAGATTTTGTTTATTAGTCCCCTGTCAGAGGAATCACAGGCCGTGATTAATCTCCCATTCTCTAGGTTCTCTCTTGATCAGTTCCTTGTCTGAGCAAAAGATTTTTAATTTAATGGCATCCCACTCATTAATTCTTGACTTTAGTTCTTTTGCTTTGGGAGTCTTATTGAGAGAGTCTTTGACAACTCCCCTATCCTGGAGTGTTGGTCCTAATTATTCTTCTAGTAGTTGTATGGTAGCTGGTTTATGTTGGGGTTTTTAGCCTCTCCTGTTCCCCCTGACCCGTAGGGGAGAAGGAGAGAAGCATGCCCCAACCAAGGCAGCCAAGAGAGGCAAGGGTCGGCTGACCACCCGTTCCCAGCCTCCCTAAGGAGGACAGTCAGATGCGTCAGGGAGACCAGTCACAGCAGGTACTCATTTATTGAGGAAGTGCATGCAGTTATAAAGAGTAAGGGAACCAATGAAAGGAAAGGTCAGCAAGGGGTGGAGAGCCCATGCAGGTAGCCAGTGGGGACCATGAGCTGTTCACGAGGGCAGAAGGTACATTTAACCTATCCCATCAGGCGGTCCGAAGAGGCCTCACGACCTCAAGGTGATGCCCCTGAGTAGGGTGTCAGGAGCCATTTTGGTCACGTGTCCTCAGGAGGCAGGTTTCAGCAAATGAGTTCCTCTTTCTGATGCAACACTCTCAATGCATTGCATGTTGAAGCCCAGCAGTTTAATTCCTAGTTCTTTGATACATTTTGATTTGCTGATTGTGCAAGATGAGAGATGAAGATCTAATTTCAACTTCCTGCACATGGATGTCCAGTTTGTCCAGCACCATTTGTTGAATAGGCTGCTTTTCTGCATTTTATATTTTGACCACTTTTGTGAAAGATCAGATTTACAGTTTACTGTAAATGCTTTCAGCTTTTCTCCATTTAGTATTATATGAGCTGAGGGTTTGTCATATGTGGCCTTTTCATAGTTAAGACAAAATCTTTTGATCTCTATCTTATGCTTATTTTTATGCATAAATGGGGCTGGATTTATTTTTTTAAGGCCTTTTTTGCATCAGTTGAGATGATCATATGGTTTTTGTCTTTAAATCTGTTTAAGTGATGAATCACATTTATTGATTTTTGTATATTGAACCAGCCTTGCTTCCATGGAATGAAGCCCACTTGATTGTGATAAATCATTTTCTTGATGTGTTTTTGAATGCATTTTACTAGAAGTTTATTAAGTATTTTTGCACAGATGTTCATCAGGGATATTGGTCTGTAGTTTTCTTCCTTTGACACATCTTTGGTTTAGGTATCAGAATTGTGATTGCCTCATAAAAAGTGTTTGGGAGTCTTCCCCTCTTTTCAATTTCTTGGAATAGCTCCTTCTAATAGTGGTAGTGAACTCAGTGGGGAATCCATCAGGTCCTGGGCTTTTCTTCTTTGGAAGACTTCTATTTGCCATATTGATTTTGGTGCCTCTTACTGGGCTGTTTAGGCTTTCACTATTATCCTGGGTCAATTTGGGAATTTTGCATGTGTTTAGAAATTTGTCCATATCTTCCAGATTATCTAATTTAGAGGAGTATAGTTTTTCAAAGTAGGTGCTGATAATCCTTTGGATTTCTGTGGGGTCAGAGAGGATCACTCCCTTTTTATTGGTGATTTTGTTGATTTGCTTCATTTCCCTCCTTCTTTTAGTGAGATTCAATAAGGGTCGGTCAAGCTTATTTAGTTTTCTGAAAAACTAACTCTTTGTTTCTTTGATTCTTTTTATTTATTTGTTTATTTTTTTTTCTTGTTCTCAATTTCACTGATTTCAGCTCTGATCTTGATTATTTCCTGCTTTCTGCTGGGTTTGGGGTTAGATTTTTCTTCCTTTTGTAGGGACTTGAGGTGGACCATAAGTTTATTTATTTGTGATCTCTCCTGGTTTTTAATGCAGGCACTCAGTGCTATGAATTTTCCCATTAAGAATGCTTTGATGCTGTCCCAGAGGGTTCTATATGTTGTGTCTTCATTCTCATTTGCTCCCAGAAATTTCTTGATTTTTGCTCTCCTTTCTTGGATCATTTTCATTTACTAGGGTATTATTCAATGTGCATTTTCTGTTATTTTTGCTGTTAATTGCGAAAATCTTGTTGTCATGGTCTGATAGGATACATGGATAATTTTCATATTTCATGAGATTTTCCTTTGTGAAGTACAATAGCATCTATTTTGAAGAAGGATCCATGCATTGCTGAGAAGGAAGTAAACTCTGGAAGTTTGGTTTTAAGTCCATTGGTTTTATGGAGATGTTTAAGCTAGAGATCTCATTTTTCTTTTCTTTTTTTCTTTTTTTTTTGCTTTGATGATCTATCTATTGGTGATAGAGCAGCATTAAAGTCTCCCAATATTATCATGTTGAAGTCCATAAGTGGTTTTATATCCTTTAGTATTTTTTCCAAATACTTGGGAGCATTGGTGTTCGGAGCATAGAAATTTATTATGCTTATATTTTTCTGATGTATTGTTCCTTTTACCATGTTGTAGTGGCCTTCTTTATCTCTTCTGATTAGTTAATGTTTGAAAATCCACTGTCTGATATAAGGATTCCAACACCAGCTTGCTTTCTTGGGCTGTAAGTCTGGTAGTTTTTTTTCCCCATTTTTTCACCCTCAATATAGGGATAACAGTCTATTAGATGGCTTTCCTGTAAGCAGCATATTGTTGATTTTTTTTTATCCAATCTGAACCTGTGTCTTTTGATTGGAGCATTGAGAACATTCACATTCAATGTTAGGATAGTTATGTGGTTATGGTTCATAGTCATGTTTTATTAGTGAGTTTTGTATTGTCTTGGTTATCTTTTAATAGCATGTACTTTTACTGAATTTCCTCTGTTTGAGAGTTTTGAGGATTGTTCGTTTGTTTTCCTTTCTGAGTTTATCTCTGAGAATTCTTTATAATGCTGGTTTTCTGTTCGTAAATGCTGCAAGTTTGATATTATTATGAATTATTCTTATATCCCCTTCAAATTTGAAGCTGAGTTTTTCTGGGACAGTATTCTTGGCTGCGGGCTGTGGAGATTGAAAGAGCTCCTTCCAGGATATTTTTCTTCTAGGGTCTTTACTGAAAAGTCAGATGTGATCCTTATTGGTTTGCCTCTGAATATAATTTGACGTTTCTCTTTTGTTGCTTTAATATTCTTTCCTTGATTTCCCTGTTCTGCATTCTGAATATGATGTGTCTTGGTAAGCTTTTTTGATTAGGCCTATTGGATATCCTATGTACTTCCTGGATGGGCATATCTGACTCTATTCTAATATGGGAAATTTTTTCTTAAATTATTTTGTTGAGAATGTTTTCTATGCCATTCATTTGCATTTCAGTTTCTTCATGTATCCCAATTACTCTTATATTAGTTCTTCTGATTTCACCCCAGACATTTTGAAAATTTTGCTTGTGTTCTGCGAGTTATTTTTTCTCTTCTGTCATCCATGTACTCAAACTTACTCAGCCTATCCTCACTGTCAGAAGTTCTTTCTTCAAGATCTGAGGTTCTGTTTTCTATAGAAGTTAGTCTATTACAAATTTTTCCATCATTCTTCTAATGTCATTGACTGAAGATTTTTAGCTCCCTTGTTACCGTTTTTAGTATATCTATTTCTTTGGTAATAGAGTTTTTCACCTCTTGAGTTTTCTCACTTAGTTCCTTCATTAACTCTTTTCATTCACTGTTCTTTTTAGTAATCAGATTGTTGATTTTTTTGTAGATTTTTATCCGGCTCCCTGTCCATGTGCTCCTTGTTAGGGGAGTTGTGGGTTTGAGGTAAACTCTTTCTAGTTTGATTCCTCACTTTTGATGAGCTGCTTCTGGTTCTTTGAATTGCAGTCCCCTGTGGGGAAGCAAGGCAAGTCTCCAGGTGCTTCTTCCTTGCAGGTGAAAGCCTCAGATCAGACACCACCCCTCTGATGACTACCTTCTTCCAGAAATCTCCTTCTCCCTAGAGCCTCGTTCTGCTGCATCTGTTGGATATAGGCTCCAGGGTGTGGATCTATAACCTGGTAAGTGTGCAAGGCTGTCCACTGGATTGTAGAAACACATCAGCGGGGGTGCATTGCTAGGTCTTGTGGTCTCAGAGGCACCAGTTGGGTCAGAATAGAAATGCCTGTGTTCTGCAAAGGGACCTGGAAACCTTGGCAGTGGGGTAAGGCCAAATACATCTGAACCTGTTGGGTATGTGCTGTGGCTTGATGTTTCTGGGTGGAGGTCTTCTTGGGAGAGAGTCCCATGTACTCCTACTGGCCTGGGATCAGAGGCCTGTGGGCCCATGCAGCCATGTCAGAGGCTGGGTGGAGCAGTGTGGCCACCTTTTTTCTCTTTAAAAAAGATTTTAAATTTTCCAACTCATTCAATGAAGAAATTTAAACTTACTCATGGAGTATATAAGTGAAATTTGGAAAAAGGAAGAACCCAAGATAAAGAGGAAGACTTAACATAAATATTAAATACCAGCACAATTTTCTTCACACAATTATATCTGTGAAAATAATCAAGGAATATAGTAATTCAAAACAAAAATTAATATAAGTTTCTCTAAGTATAGACTCTTATAAAATGCAAGATCTCTGGATGCCTTGTAGCTCTCCTAATGCAATTTTCTGCAATAAAGATCACCATCTTTGCTAACTATGATTATATAAACTTTTCTGAGTTCAATATTTCTTGTCTTAGTAGGAACATACATCACTTATTCACAGTTATGAATTCATACTTGTATTTTCATGACTATAACATTAAAAAGTGCTCAACAAATATTTGTTGAAATGAAACTATGATTAAAAACTTTAAGTATTACATAGTTTACCATCCTAATTGTTTCTAACTAAACTAGGATTGGCAAGCTACTATATGCAAGTCAGTTCCAACCTGCTACCAGTTTTTGAAAATTCCTCAAGCTGGAAATAGTTAAAATAAAACAAAAACCAAGAGTATTCATTAGAGACCTTGAGATGCCTGAAAATTTTAAAATATTTACTATCTGGTATATTGCAGCAAATGTTGGCTAAACCCTGGTCTAAGTTCAAAGAATATTACCTGAGTTTAGTTCTGGACAAGTAGAATATATGCAATGACATATGTAATAAGATTTTAGATTAAGAAACAATATTACAAACAGAATACATTGCATACAGCAAGAGGAAATTTGCTGGGAATCTTTGGGAAAGAAATTTCATTCTTTAAAAGGGGTAAGGAAAAAGTGCGGTGTTCTCTTCCTTTATAATCTTTGATCTCTTATTGTATTGTGGTATAGTGCCTGAATGTGTTTGCTGACATCTTGAGACTAAAGGGACAAGCCTGATGACAATAAAAGAATATACACTGAGGAGTATAGATAAAGTGAAGACATAGAAAGATACTGGGTACTTAATGATGGCATAGCATTCATTAGACTTCAGAATTTCTAAGCCTAGAAGTATCATAATTACACTTCTTACTGAAAGTTATAACATCAAATGTTTTTCTCCTAGTGTTTGTCAGTTGATTAAAATTTTATATTCCATGCATGTGAAAAAATCCTTAATGACACCATTATTGGAATTTGGTTGAAAGTGGAATAAACAGATATTCTTTGAAATATTGGGCTAGGAATTGTAAACTGCTTAGAAAATGAGAGGACAGTTGTACAAATGAGTACTCAGGTATTTATTTTCACATCAAGAAAGATTTGGTATGGTTTATTTAACTCTCGTCATATTATTGCAGTATGCACATGAAAAACAATCCTTGTAAATGTCCAAGCCATATTGTTCCCAACTTAAATGTTCCTAAAACACTCAAATGAGGCCATCCTGTAACTGTGCTTGGGAAGATAGGTGCAGGCCTTTCCACAATTACAAAATGACTTAACCCCTGTTCTGACAATTGCTTTTAAAATTTTAAACCAATGATATCTATAGTCATGCTTTAATTTCCCACCTATTAGAATGAAAATTATTAAGATGCCCATTGTTCTTCTGAAAATTTTCAAGCAAAAGCAGCATACCTTAGTTCTTGTTTAGAATTACTGAGCTCAAATGGGAATCCTATAGGAAAACTCTCCCAAATTCCTGTGACTGATATTCACCCAGGGTATCTCTGAGTTACATTTTTGCTCTTGCTGGAAAAAGTTGAAGAGATCTAACATTTTTTACTACAGATATTTTCCTGGTAATCTTATTACTTATTTTTTTATTTTCATTCTTTATTTTAAAAAATATTTTTGTTTTTAAATTTTTGGGTATTCTTCTTTTATTGGTGCAACATAGTCTTTACTTATTTTTAATTATAGACTTTATTTTGTATATCTGTTTTAGGTTTATTTGACAATTGAGCATAAATTACAAAGAGTTCCCATATATTCTCTCCTTAAGTTCCTTAGTTTCTCCCTAGTTGTGTTTTTACATTGGTTTATGATTGATAAACCAATATAGATATATTACTATTAACTGACATTTACAGGTTACATTGTTTCATTCTTATATTTAACTTTTCTATAGGCTTTGCTAAATATCAAATGTCATGCATTCATCATTACAGTATTATATACAGTAGTTTACTGTGCTAGAAATCCCCCATACTTTACCCATTTATCTTTCAACCCCACAAACCCAGTTCCTGGAAATCACTAACATTGTTACCATCCCAATATTTTTACTGTCTCTACTGTTTTGATTTTTTCACTAAAACATACAAGACAGAGTTGGTATCATACATTATGTAGCCTTTTTAGACTGGTTTGCTTCATTTAGCAATATGAATTTAAGGTTTGTCTATGCATTTCCATTACTTATAGCTTATTATTTTCTTTCTGAATAACATTCCACTATATGGATATACCACAGTTTATTTATACATTTACCTAGAGTGTGTCTTGCTTGCTTCTAAGCGTGGGTATTTATGAATAAAGCTGCTATAAATATTCCTGTGTGGTCTCTGTGTGTGGATGTTGGCATGTTTCCAACTCATTTGGGTAAGTACTTAAGGGAATGAATGCTAAGTGATATATACAATGTTTAGCTCTGTAAGAAACTTCTAAACTGTCTTTCAATATGGCTATAATATTTTTCATGCTCACCAACAATGAGAGTAGCTGTTCCATATTCTCATTAGCAATTGATGTTAATATTTTGATTTTTATTGTTCTGATAGGTATATGGTGGTATCTCATTGTTATTTTGATTCATAATTCTTTAATAACATGATATTGAGCTTCTTTTGATGCTCTTATTTCCAACTTGTGTATCATTTATGATGAGATGTCTGCTTAGATATTTTGCCCACTATTTAATTGGGCAATTATTTACTTATTGTCAAATTTTATAAATTTGTTTTTTATTTTTCTTGTAAGTCCTTTATCAGATGTCTTTTGCGCCTGGTGAGCTTTTGTTGTTGGTCTTTAACAACAGAGAGGATTACTATCTGAAAAAGGTAGATGTCTCAGATGCAACAAAAGCTTTGAAAATATGAAAGAATTAGAATTGGTAGTGAAGAAGGTAAGTTGTTTTCCACCATTAAATCTAAAAATATACCATCTTCATTACTTCTGTGAGGACGAGAGATGGTTTAATTAAAATTTTCCCCAGGTGTTAGTTTCGTGCTTACTGAATCCTCTTAAGAGGCGCTTTGGTCCTACCATTAATAGGATTGTTGGCATCTTTTGTTTATACAATGGCAAGAAAATGAATAGGGTATAGAATTGCTGCAGAAATTTAAGAGCAGACATGCCCTTTGCTTCTCATTAAGCCATCCAACTGAATTTCAAGGAAATTGTTAAATATACTTTTAATTTCCAACATGTGCAATATAAGAAATATTCAATCTATGACTTCCTCCTCCTCTAGGTTGAATTTTTGTGCAGTTTTATTCTTCTTTGTAAATTCATAGCTGATTACATTAAATATTCATCTTAGGAGACTAAGAATGCGTAAGTTAGAATTAAAGAGACATTGTCTCACCAAATGGCCTGCCCACCTCAATCCATTTACTTCCTTTCATTGCTAAAGATAATAACCCTGAGTAAGTATAGGTTTTCTCTTTTTCTTTTTCATTTTTGATGTCTTAAGAATACCCCATATGGGAAGAGATTTGGACATATTTGGACACTTTCTATTATTTTTAGACACTGTAAAACTACAGCCTCTTCTAAGAAGTGCATTCTTTTTATTTGCCTACTACAATACTTCCCCCCACTAGGAAACATTCATCACCTGGTGGTGAATTACCTGCAGTAGTTTCTTAATAAGTTGGTCTTCTTTGCCATCTTTTTAAAGTGGCTAACTGATGGGTCCACTGGGCAATCTATTAGTAGGTATGATGTTCAAAGCTTATTTGCAGAAAATTCCAATCTTTGGAACTCTGATGCTAGAGGTCTAAAAAAGCTTTTTATATTTTCTTGGCATTCTATATAAAAGCCCTTGAATTTTTCATAGCAAAACATTTGTGGTATTTTTTTAACCCCTGGTGTTGTAGGTTTATAAATATCTTATTATAATCAATAAAGTCTGTAGACAGAACTGACAATCACTTTTCTTTTAATAATTTCTGATGTCTGACTTTTAAATCCTACAGACCCTAAAGATTTAAAAATCTAATTAGCTACCTTTTGAGTGCTGTTGACTTAAAGATCATCATTTTCCCTCATCTCATTGAAATATGTCAGATACAATGCAAAAGGATTTCCAAAACTTTGTGTGGCATATTGATAAATTGTCAGGAAAATAAACAGATATTATACAGAGCATTAGCAGTCCTGAACCACTGGGAAAATCCTTCAGTAAAAGAGTCATACAGAATTTTGAATTTTATGATTCTCCCCACAAGAACACATGGTAGACATAAATAACTAAATAAGTATAAATAATTAACAAACTAGGATTCTTACCTTCTGTGTTATCTATGATTATTCTTCTAGGAGAGCATTTTGTTGAAAGTAGTGTGGAATGTTAAAAGTAATAGAATGTAGTAACTGTCCAATCTGTTCACACTGTTCTCTGTTGATGTACTATTGGAACATTTTAATAATTTTTCTCTATGAAAACAACTCAGTGATAGGTACGTAATACCTCCCCTCCTAGGGACCCTAGAGACTCTCCTCATCCATGCCTCCTTGGGAGAAGAGTACCTCATGTCACTAATTTGTTAGTTTGATTAATGATTGAGAAACATTAAGATCTTTATTGAGCATAACTTCTATGCTAGCTCTATGATAGATTTTTTCTTTGCACTGTTCATGTTCTGTCTTACCTCTAGGAGGCAGGCATTTGGCCTCCAATTTGGGACTGTGAAAGCTGAAGTTGAGATATTTCATGTTAGAGCAAAGTGATTTTTCAAAACTATGTTTTCTAGGAAGTGTGAGGCTGACAGCTATTTGGAGGAAATCTAACCCATGAAGAAAGGAAAAAGGACTTTCTAGGAAAGGGAAGTGGCAGTGAGACTCTGGAAATAAAACATGTGCTTTATTCTTTTCCTTTGCTCTTATTGTAGACCCAATTTGGGGTGTCTGCAGAGCTGAAATGTACTTCTTTTCTAAGAAATTTTATCACCTATCAAATGGAGATCCTAGAAATAACACTGTCTTTCCACAATACATTCTCTTTGACTTCAGGTAGTTTGAAGTGAGCTCCTGGCATTTGTAGACAATGTACCTTATTTATTTATTCTTCTTCTTAAAGTTAAATCATGAAGAGATGAGAGAGATAGAGATTCAATTTTATTTATTTTTCCATTTGGCCTTTGTTTCTCTGACACAGTTGTGTATGTGGTGCTGGGGTTTGAACTCAGGTCCTCACACATGCCAGCCAAGCACTCCAACTGTTGAGCCACCACTCCAGTCCCCATAGCACCTTCTTTTTCTTTTTTTCTTTTAAAGAGAGAGGGACAGTAAGGGAGAGAGAGAGAAAGACAGAATAAACTATTTAGTTTTTAATGTGGGTTTCATTGCTCAGATACTTGGCTGTGTATGTGGTGCTGGGGTTTGAACCCACATGCCAGGCAAATGCTGTAACCGCTGAACCACTGTTGCCCTAGCTCCCAAAGCACCTTATTAAACAAAGTATTTTTCCTTTTTAAAAGTGTTTTTAATTTATGCATAATAATTATACACAGTAGTAGGCTTCAATGTGACAGTTGTATGTGCACTGAACATAGTTTGGTTAATTTAATTTCCCAGTACCTTCCCTTGCTTTCCCCTCCAAACTCCCCCATCCCCTTCTTCTATCTTACTAGTTTGCCTACTACTATTTTCATAAGATCCTTTCTCTTCCCTTTTTTTCCTCTCTATCTTCCACATATGAGAGAGAAAATAATGACCCTTGATTTTCTGAGTTTAGTTCATTTTACTTAAAATGATGCTCTCCAATTCCATCTATTTTCCTGAAAGTGATATGGTTTCAGTCTTCTTTATAGAATAAAACTCCACTGTACTTAAGGGCCATATTTTCTTTAACCATTCATTCACTGATGGATACCTAGATTGGTTCTATAGTTTATCTATTATGAATTGTGCTGCTATAAACATGTATCACTGTAGTTTGATGACTTTAATTCTTCAGGATAAATACTGACAAGTGGTATAGATGGAATCTCAGTGTAGTTTTGATTTGCATTTCACTAATCACCAAGGATGTTGAACATTTTTTTCATATATTGGGCCATTTATATTTCTTCTTTGGGAAAAATCTGTTTAGTTCATTTGTCTATTTGTTGGTTGGGTTATTGGTATTTTAGGGATGTTAAGTTTTTTAAGTTCTTTGTATGTATTCTGAATATTAATCCTTTGTCAGAAGAATAACTAGCAAATATATTTTTTCGGGTGAGCTTTTCTGCAACATTCTACCCAGACCGTAGTAGAAATTTGCTTTCAGTTTACCTTTTCTGTGTTCAAGATTTATGGAAACTATTATTTTGCTGACTATAAGCAGTTTCATGGTACAAAAGTTAACCAGGACAAAGAGTAAGTAATGCAGATATTTATAAATTTTTAGCAGGTGGTTAATATAAGGATGAGTTTTGCAGGATTGAAGAGATACCTCTTTCTATCTTAGGAGCCATTCGTATTGCTTCATGGAAGGGTCAAAGGTTTGTGTCCACACCTGCTCAACCTAAGATTATGGACTTTTATGCTATGGACTGACACTGTGAATACTGTGCTTCCATAGTGTCCATGTAGTGTAAGACAACAAACCTCAAAGGCTTCACAGATTAGTTTGAGGCTAAGGTTCTCTGTGTTATATTTTTGGAACTATTTTAGGAAGTGAGTCTGTAAATTTCAGATGCCTAGAGATAGGGAAAAAAAAGATACACAAGGGGAAATGCTTCACATATTTTATATTTTTGAAAATATCTGTACGATGTACAAACTCCTTTTGAAGTACAGTTTGCCTCGTTGCAATTATATCATACCATATTAAATAGATATAAATATGTTCACATACAGGGCATGTGTGTGTGTGTTGATGTGTGTTGGGGAGAACTCTATGAAAGTGATATCCCAAACTCTGCATTTCTGAACCACATTTGATTACATTTTTACCATGCTGGGAAGGAAATCAGGCACAAAACACTATGTCAGATTTTTTCCTGTATAATTCCACCCCCACCCTGCATACTGCTAATTACATACCCATTTAAGTTTAATTCCACAAATTCAAAATGCAGTCACATTTTGAATGGAGAAAGTTTAAATTGAGACAAACAGATAACAATTTTTTAATATTCCACTCTGTTCCCTATTATTGTATCAAATGAAGACAAGAACAGCATAATACACATTCAAAAATTAAAAGTCTCAGGAAATAAATTCAAAGTATCATATTTTAAAAATAAAATATTATATAAAATATAATACTTATTTAACAAACTACATTTTATTTCAACTTTTAAATCAGAATATTGGTATCTTAGTTTATATTAATTTGTGAAATAAAATTCTTGAAGCTTTTCTTTAAGAGAATTTCATTTTTGACTATGATCAACAGAAAATATAGCAATCAATGGTTCTGAAATATTATCTCTTTTATTAAGCATTCTCCCAAACTCAACTCAAGAACCTGATAGATAAAATAGGATGAGTCAGTTTTTTTCTCAATTTGGAGAAATTATGGCTCATCTTTTTATTGTCTTTGCCTGAGGCAATTCTAATCAATAATTAAAATTGTATAAGAATCCAGGGTTCCATCCCCTTCCAGTGGGGTAGAGCTTATGTGCACCATGCACCATTTAAACCCTTTGAAATAAAGCATCCAATTATCTGCTCCTAAATTTCTAAGAATTGAAGAAAAAAATAGAGAAGACTTAAAAAAATATTACAGTTAGAAAGCAGAATCTGTGCAGGAAAGATAAACTAGTTGATAAACTAGGTTCAGCCTGAGGAAGGTTAAAGGATGACATAATATGTATGTTTAGGTAAAATGTTCCTCTGAAGAGGTAGTTGCTGTCTCTTTAGGAGATGGTGTAAATTATAGCAGTGAACTACTGGGTCAAATATAAGGTAACTCTTATTGACAAGGTGGTGCCTTAAATTCATAAATAGACAATAAAAAAGCTGAAACTTCCTTTTACAGAAAAATAAGATAAACTCTTGGGATTCTTTTTACTTCCTTTTATTATAACAAAGCTTATTCTCACTTATAATATTGTATCTCTGGTTATAATGCCAAATTGCTGAATTTAAGAAATTGTATGTATGAAGATATCTATATGATGTGTGAATTCCTTTTCAAGACCACTTTGCCTCATGCAAATTGAATTGAATATTCTAACAGGAAAGAAGTGCAAGACATTGCAATCTATCACATGATCTTTAATTAACCAACCATACCTTAGGATAAGTCTAAAAGCTCTGCTTATGCCATGGAAATTCCAATTCTGCCTTCTTTCTTTTGTCTTTTTTATTTTTGCTTCAGTTACTGTTCTCTGTATCATTACTGATAAGAACCTCTCTGGATGATAGAATAGAGCAGAGAATTTAAGGTTTTCTAATGCTATTATTTCTTAGCAGACTTTTTAATTTTTTTTTAGCAAAGGGAAGAGAGATAACTATCATTGCAAACTTATTGTATTTTATTGGAGCTTTTAGATCCATGTGATCAATCAGTATTTTCATACATATGCAATATGTACACCTGGAAGGAATTGAGAATTACTAAAGCACTGTGTATAATCTGAGAGGAATCTAAAATATGATGTCTACACATAGGAATTCATACCTACTCTTGATAAAAATTATTTCTCTTAAGAGGTTTAAATTGTGGCACAAACTACAGAATCTCACAGGAGAAAATGGTTAGTCAACATTAATTGAGCACATACTATGTTTTTTTCCTTTTTCTTTCTTTTTTTTTGAGGTCTGATCTTATTTATTTGTTACTCTTAAAAATTCTATTTTTGACTGGACTCAGTCTTAGAAGTGGAATCCCTCAGAGAGGACAGCCTGCAACTCTTAGAGATCTGTTCCTGGTGTTTTTCTTTGGCTTCTTTGATACTCTTGGCCAAAAATTTGGCATATTCTCGTGGAGTAACTAAAGGCGGAATCTTCAGTGCTTTGCTCCTAGGTTTCTTACCTTCCTTGTTTAAGGGTTTTCTGATAACGTGTTGGAGGACATCATCTGCTTCAGAGAGACTGAAAAGTTTGTGGATTCTACTTGCTCTTTTCGTCCCAGGTGATGAGGCCCAGTAGTATCTGTAAGTCCAGGAATATCCTTCTCTCCTTTGTTTTACAACAACCAAGCTTAGAACGCCCAGATTGGAATCCACAATACAACCCCGAACAGATTCATGCTTTCTCTCTCTGGCTCTCCTTGATCTGTAACAGCAGTGCTCCTTACTTCAAGGGCAGGTGAACAGGCCATGGCTCAAGCACTCTGCTTCAATGGGAAACCATTTTTGACGTTTCTGCTACATGTCGGACCACATGACCCTTCCATTCTTCACCCAGAGCATCACCAGCAGCTTATGTGGCTGTGCTCTTCTCATAAAAAGTAGGAAGTTTGCGTTCATCGTCCACTTCAGTGCGTTTCTGGCAGCCAGTGGCTAGGAAAGAGCTAATTAGCTTCATCTTGGCACAGCTGATCGCTTCCAAGGGGACAAGAAGAAGAACCTAAGTTTATTTCTTCATTAACGTATTGGGTAAAATTTTATACATTGCCTATAAGCAGCAGGCACAGAGTACAGAACAATGAATTCTTCCCATCATGGAGGTATAGTTTTAATCAGCATTAGAAAGAGAAAGTCAGATAATAAATGCATAGGTAAAAAAAAAAATCAAGCATCATTGATTGGTGAGTGTAATGCAAATAAAAGAAAAAGGCTTAGGGGGTGGAGGTTATAGTGGCACATAAAATTGTGGCTATTTTTTGTAGCTGGCCAAGAATGCTCACTGATTCCCTGAAGGAATAGTAAACCTCTTAGATGCACCGGAAGGAGCAATTTAGAAAGAGAGCAGTGAAAAGACAAAGACTTAGGAGTGCAATGGGTTTTCAAGGCATCTGCAACAGAGTGAGTTTGGGTCAGTGTGTTAGGAGAGATGAGAATATTTATGGGCAGATCAAGTCATACTTTATAGATCACTGTAAAGACATTGGTTTGATCTCTGAGAAAGAAAATCATGAGGTGAATTGAGCAAAGGAGTGACATCATCTGTCTTATTTGTTTAAAAAATTGCTTTGGAAGCTCCGTTGGTATCAGGCAGTAAGAGGTCAAGAGGAGAAGCATACAGACACAAAAGTTACTGCATGGACTTGGAGAAAGTTTTCTTCTGATGTCTCTGTTTTCTTAATGGAAAAGGAATGCTATTGGCTAAGAGAGAAGATAGCCTGGTGATTTCAAGAAAACAAAAAATGTGAATTTTTATTATAGAGAGTGGGAAAGTAAATGGACTCATGCAAGAGGCAGAATTGCTGATGGGCACTAAGACTCCACTGGAGGTGAAGAAATTAATGTCAAATAGAAAACACATTTGTTTGCTTTTCTCCAGTCATGTTGTTTTGCTTGGGTGCAGATAAACAATAGAGAATTAGATTTAATTAGATTTTTGTCAGGTACCACTGTGAAAAGAGGGATGGTGAAAGCAACAATAAATACAAGGGTGATTATAGTGATAGGACATGTTTTTTATGGGTGAGGAAAGAAGGACATGAGGCATTGTAGGGCCAGTGAAAAGGAGTTAGGATTAGCAAGTTTAGATCTTGGTTTAATTAACATTCAATGAAATTGGAGAGGAAGATGGATGAACTGCAAGGGAAAAAGTTTGTAGGTAGAAAGTATAATGCAATAAATTACAATTTTGGAGGGAATACAATGATTCATAATGATAATGTTTTTAAGAATATAATTGTGAATGTTCCAGGCAAGATGAATAACACAATTTTTGGAAGAGAGGGATTGATGAAACTGGCTGTACAAGAATTCATGGGGGGCGGGCAGTGGAGCAGTGGCTCCGTGGTTATAGCGCTTGCTCTGCATGTGCAAGTATGCGAGTTCAAATCCCAGCACCATGTACACAATGAAGTCTCTGAGCAGCAAAGGCCACATGAAAAACTAAATAAAAATTGTTTCTCTCTCTCTCTCATTGTCCCTCTCTCTAAAAAAAAAAAAAAAAAGAATTCAGTGGGGCTTGAGCAGTTGCTCAGCAGTTAGAGCACTGCCTGGCATGTGTGAGGACCTGAGTTGTAACCCCAGCTCCACATACACAATTAAGTGTCAGAGAAACAAAAATCAGATGAAAAAAATATATAAATCTATTCTCTTTCTTTTTTCTCTCTCTCTCTCTCTCTCTTGCACTCTCCCTCCCTCTCTCTTAAAAATATAAGAATTGAAAGGATTTAGAGGGTATAGTTGCGAAAATGCTTTAGGAGCTGGATGAGTTTGGAAAAATGCGTCCAAAGAGTTGATGTACAAGAAAATGCAAGGACAAGATAGAATCTTGATGACAAGCAATGATCTGGGAATTCTTAGTCTCCTGTAGTGATGATATGTTCAGTGGATAGAAATAATCAGTGGGTTACCTTTCCATGACTAGAAAAACTTACAAGATAATCAATTTATAAAGAGGAAAAGGTTGTTTTGGCTCATGATTTCAGTCCAAAGTTTGGTGGCCCTGTTGCTTTTGAGCCACTGGTGATGCAGACCAACATGACCGGAAGTTTACTGTGGGAGAAGTCTGCTCACCTCATGGCTGGGGGAAGAGAGAAAGAGGAAGGAATGGGGTCCCACTATCCCTTTCACGGGCACACTCCTGAATACTGGAAGACCTACCACTAGGCCCTACCTCTAAGTATTCTACTACCTTCCAGTAATGTCACACTGGAGGCTAAGACTTTAAGTCATGGGTCTTTGAGGACATTTGAGATACAAACTAGAGTGATGGGACTTGTCCTGCTGGTATCATGCAGATAACCGTGAAGCAACTCTGAGAGCTATGGTAAGGCAGGGTGAGGCAGCTGGCAATTTCACTGGATTCCGGAGACCTGAGTTTATCTACTAGTGATGACATGGAGGTTGGGGGAAGAAGGTTGATCTTAAGTGTGGTACTACAAGCTCTGACTCCCTCTTGTCTTTAGCCCTTGACAATTGGAAAAGCTAGAGAAATTAAGTCTTTATTAAACTTCAAATAGCACCAGTGTTTCCTCTTGGGTCTTTCTAATGAAAATTTGGTGGCTGGAGTAGGGGACCTCATCCAGAGCTAATAGACTATTCCACAGTGCAGGGATCAAAGGTAGTATTATAAACATCCAAGAAAGGGTGCTGTTCCACAGTTTTTTAGAAAGATATCATGGTGGCATTATTTACAACTGAATTCAATATTGAGGATATTTGGACAGCAAAAAGATAGTGTAATTCAATGAGGAGGCCAGAATCAAAGATCTTGTTGGGGGAGTATAAGAGTTTTGCCAGATGGGAGGCAGACTTTGTTGCAGTGGGGACACAAATTAGGAAGTAAGGAGAAAACTGGTAGTTTGAGAAGCAACAACATTCTTATTAATTTTTAAAAATTGTGAGAAAAAGAAAGTATAAAATGGAATTAATTCTTTTCAGCTTTTCATCATCTTGGCAGGAGACCAAAGACTGAAAGAAATCTCTTTGGTGGAATCTGAATTGTATCCCTTTGTGCACTCCTAGTATAGCAAGGTGAAATGTGTAAAACAGCAAGGCTTCAGGCATTCTTTGTTCAAATAATCTTCTTTTGTATCTGATGTTGTATTCACAGTACTATTCCTTATGAACATATTCAATAGTAACAAGCACTTCAAATGTCATATCCTTTAAATCTCACTTTACTACTCTAAGATATTGTACAGGTATAAAGTAAGGATCTACTCTAAGAGCATGCTTTTATTCTTTGCATTACATCTTTTATCTGACAGTGTCTCACTGTTGGTAGGTTCTTTACAAATGTTTGTGGAATTAATAAATCTAAGTAATTTACCCAAACTGACATAAAGAAAAAAATTTAAAAACATTCAACTTTCCATGGATGATGATATTCTTATTGACTTATGAAACATGTCAAAGTTGTGTTAACCTTGACATAATCTTCTGTATGACTATTGTTTCCCAGCTCTTGTTCATTTTCTCTCTGCTATTTGGAACTGCCCAAGGTAGGAAGGAAGAATTACAAATTTTGATTAGCTAAATTCCGTGTAAATGTTTGCTCCATGTTTACTTGTAAGAAAGGTAGATTACAAGGTCCACTGTGCATTAGAAGGTCACACTTAATGGGGTGACTCTCAGAGCAACCCTGATACTTTACATGGGTTTTCCTTATGATTATCTGCTTTAATTGTCAGCCTTAGAAAAATATTTGTTTCTTTTTATTTCTATTTTTTAGAGTGATTACTTTTTTCTCTTTAAAAAATTTACAATTGATCTGGAGATATAGCATGAAAAGAATGTAGATCAAACTGTGTCTCTCTCTTCCTATTCATTAAACAATTATTCTAAGTATATTCTATCACATTTGTAATATCGTAATTATAAACTTTATATCATAACATTATTCTTTTATTTAATAAAATTTTTAAAGAACTTATTTCACATCAATTATATTTCTCGTTGTACTTATTTAGGATTTTTCAGACAGATTTTTTTTGTTTTGTTTAGTTGATTAGGTTTGTTTTGGAGCAAGTTCTGAACTATTTATTCTGTCTTCAAACTGTGATTTAAAACCTGGGTTTTCAAGACCTCACTCATTATTATTATTTTCCAACATTTTCCTGGCTATTCTAACCTATTTAAAGGCTTATTATCTTCTATAATTTTTTTAATAAATATTTAATGTTTTCTGAGTTTCTTCTTAATATATTTAGGGGGCCTTATTTTGTGTGTGTATGTGTGCAATTTTTTTTCTTTCCTTTAAGACAGAAGGACAGGGAGAGAAAAAGAGAGAGAAAGTGAATTTTATTCAGTTTTTCATGTGGCTTTCATTGCTCTGACACTTCACTGTGTATGTGGTGCTGGGATTCGAACCCATGTCCTTGAGCTTGCCTGGCAAGCACCATAACCTTTGAGCCATCGCTCCAGCTCCTATGTGTGCAATTTTTAACAAAATATATTTTATTCTAATTGTATATGTTGTAGATTTAACACAAGAACACCAAGAGATTTAAAGGAAAGCATGAAAATTGACACAGCAGACAAATTGTATCCAAATACCATGGGAAACCCAGGTGCAGTGGTATGTGCCTGTGGTTTCAGTTGCTGGGGAGGCTGTGACAGGAGGATACTTTAAGCCCTGTCATTGAAGGCCACCCACTGCAAGAGAGCAGTACCCGATCTCAAGAAAGAAAAGAATAAGGGAGGGGTTCTAGGGATGCAGCTCAGTGACAGAGTATTTGTCTAGCATGCATGTGGCCCTGTGTTTAATTTGCTATTAGAAAGAAATTTCATAGCACTTTGTTAACAAGATAAAACTCGAAAGTTATGGAGCAATACAATAACAAGCTTGCCTTAATTGACAAGTTTGAAAGTTGAACCAACCACACATACCTTATTTTACTGTACTCCTTAAAGAAATTGCCTATAAAGCAGGTAATAAAGAGATTTCCAATAAATTTAAAATGTAAGTATGAGCTGGGTTGTGGTGGCACACACCTATAATCCCAGTGACTCTAGAGGCTGAGGCAGGAGGATTGCATATTAAAGCTAGCCAGGGAAACTTAGTGAGACCTTGCCTCAAAATAAGAAATAAAAAGGGATGTGGATTTAATGTGCCCCTGGTTTCAAACCTAGTACATACCCCACAAAATAATGATTTAATCAGATTAGTTCCAATAAATTCCACTTATATTAGAAACCAATAAAATGTATAGTAATACCAATATATATTTTTTCACTTCAGGGACACATTTAAATCATTGGTGGGTCAAAAAATTTAATAACAGAAATTTTAAAATATTCTCACTTATTGGATATTTATATACAACTTATTGTAACTCCTGGGGTATAGTATTCTTAGAAAAATTTCCGAATGTTAATATTTGTGTTAATAAAAAGTGTTCAAATGAAGATTTTATGGAAGTGTAAATAAATAAATTAGAAGTAAAGATATGGAAGTTGAAGGGCAATTATTAATAGAATAAAAATAAAGATATGATAAAGAAAATTTAAAAACCCAATTTATTTCTCTGTAGAGACTACTAAAACATAGTGATCCCTAATGAATGCGACTGGAAGAAGATGGAGAAAGCAAAAGTAAGTCATATAATATGAGTTTTAAAACGACTATGATTACTGATATAGCAGCAATTCAAGGGTGGATAAGAGTATATCATAAATAGCTAATGCTAATAAATATTAAAAGAGATTAAAGCAGAAATTTTCTGAAAAACGTAATTTAACAAAACTACTCTAGATGAAAAAGAAAGTCTAAATAATTTTGAAATATTAAGTAAATTGAATTTCTATTGAAAATATGTGTCCAAAGATACTACCAGATTTGCATTGTCAGATTTTCAAAAAATAAATATTCTAATCTAAAATTTCCACATTAGAGAAAAAGTAAAACTAAAAATTACTTTAAAATATTAATATCACTTTACAATGACTGCAATAATATTTCAGTCCATGAATAAATGGGCAGAGAATGTGGAATGTAGATGAAAAAATTTAGAAGTATTAGCAAACTGTACCCTGAGTATGTCAGAAGTTAAATACATACATCACAATATATTTTTGGGTTACTCTAACAATGGAATGGTGGTTCAATATTATAAAATCACATAATGCAATTTATTATCTTATATCAAGTCAAGTCTATGCAAAAAATTTTTGATAAAAATTTTCAGGTATTCACTATAAAGGATTTCAGCAAATTGGCAATAA
Source organism: Aplodontia rufa (assembly GCA_004027875.1). Classification (NCBI taxonomy): domain Eukaryota; kingdom Metazoa; phylum Chordata; class Mammalia; order Rodentia; family Aplodontiidae; genus Aplodontia; species Aplodontia rufa. The sequence continues at coordinate 23,605 of PVKS010024265.1, forward strand.
CATGAAATTTTTCTTATAAAGGACAAAAATCTAGAAGTATAATTCTTAAGCATTCTCTTTAGCATTCCCTTTCATATTAGAATGTCTATTGTCATGATGTCTTTTCAAACCAGTGGTAGAAGAAAAGAATTAAACTATGAGAATGGAAAGAAAGGATGCTGTCAGTTTTTTGTAGGTGTTATGATTATTTCAATGGAAAACAAGTATCTATAAAGAAATTATTAAAATTAAATGAATATCAAAACAATATATAGAAGAAACTGCATTTTTTATGTTAACACAAGTACTCGGTTAAGGCTGAAAGCATCCTGTATAATTATGTTCTGAATGAGAATACCTGTTTTCTTTCTGAATAATAAGAATGCATCCTTTGGCTTCTCATTGTTTGATTAGAGTTTATAAAAAGAAGCTTCTCTGAAGCGTGAGAGCTGGATGGTATAAGTTCATCAGAGCAGTTTAATTTTTCTCAGACTTGAGTCAGTGAGCAGGAGACCAGAGCTATGACGATGCTAAAAGAAGTATTTGCACTTTCCTCCGCTGTTATCATTGATACCCATGCTACAGGGATAGTCTGCTTGTTCTGGCCTCTGCTCCAGCTAACTAGTGTAGAACTGTCTGACTGACAACTTCCGCCTGCCCCTTCCCTGCCACCGGCCTGTGTGTGCTTCTCAACTCATTGACTTTGATCCTCGGTCTTAATGGTCCTGTAAATTCCTACTGCACTACAATTCCAACATGATATACAAATGCATTTCAAAATCAGGCAAAGTCTATAAAAATTCCAGATCCAGATAGGGTCCCAGCCAAAGATAATGGCAATTTGCCAACATTAAGATCCACCCTTTAGATTTTACATAATTTCTCTGTCCATTTAGCTCCATGAATAAAAATGTCTATGGGGCCAGGGCTGTCAGTATGGTATCTGATAAAAGCCTTCACTGTGCTTATGTTCCTGTTTTACTATTTCAATGTTACTGGGAATCATTCATCTGTTTCTCCTTTTGAAATTCATATGAGAAAACTCTATCTGCATATGGCATGTTCCCAGATCCTCACTATTGTGAAACATCTTCACTAATTAAAAACATTCATAAAAATTAACTGTAGAGAATTAGAGGCAAGGTTACTTCAGATTACATCCTGTAAGAATATGAAGAAAAATGTGTCTTCCGTGGCATAATATTCTCTGCTATGCAAGATTCCGGATATGTCTTTGCTCGAGGCTTGAGTTATATACTTAATTTTACACATTAAAATTTAATGACTTTTTAAATGTAATATGCCTTTATCAAGCAGAATTTATTTTTTCCTTTCCAATAGCAGAATTTCATAGTATTGTAGAAGTCATAGTTTGGAGCATAGTTGATATTTTTTTTTCCTGTATACATTTAACCATTTTTCATTGATGTTTTTAAAAAGCTTTTTTCTTTAATAGCACTATCATTTTTTCCTGTTCTGGTAAAATTCTGAGACAAAAATGGTTTAAAACATAGTATTTTGCTTCTTTTGACTTACAGAAAAATTAAAATTATGCAAGTATAATACGTTTCATTGACTTGTTAAATATATCATCACGTGTGCAAACAGAGCTGTTTTTCAGTCATCAAGATTTATAGATTTTATATATTAAGGACATCTTGGATTGTAGAAAGCATATTTTGAAACATGAATCCAGAGGTTTACAGGGACAACTAGAATAAGGCAGGCATTTTTATATGTGGGAGAAATGCTTATTTCACAATGCACTTATTTCCAAATGTTCCTGGCAAGCTTTCACGGGATCCTAATTTTACATTCTTCTTTCCTGTGCACTTTTGTATTTCACACTCAACAAATGATGTAGTGAAAAGGGTTACAAGTAGCAGAGAGACCTTTTGTTACACTGGGTAGCTAGGCAACCAGCACCCACTCCAGGGTATTACACAAAATGCTACCTGTTAGTTGTGCAGTGTTTTACCCTTTGCAGAATGAGGTCACATTCACCTGGTTTCATTTAACACCTACCTCGTGAGGTATGCAGGAAGAATATTATTTCTATTTTGTGGTGATAATGCCAAAGATGGAGCTGATGAGGTTCTTTGAACATTATAGTAAGTGGTGAAGATAAAATTTAACTCAGGAATTCTGATTTAATATCTATTGTTCTTCTACATCTCACTACACACAGAGAACCTTCAAATAATGATTGACTGAATAAAAATAACATTTACCATTGATTAAAAAATATCTATAATTTAAGAAAATGTTTGTGGGCTCTAAGCAAGAAAAGGTTTTGAAGACATCTGCATTCATAATGAACTTGTTATTTACTCCAATTCTGAAAGGAAAAAAAATTACTAAGAGGAAAAGTCCATAAGATAAAATAATTTGGAACTCTGGGCATGTGTTAAGGTTAGAACGTTTCTAACTTAACAGGTGTGTTAACAGCTTAATTCGTAGTTTTAAACACTTTTAGACAAAGTGTACATTCCTTCCAGGATTAAGAATAATAACATTAATGCTTGTGTTTAAAGCACATTCATATCTGTTGACCTTAAACCTGTGCCTTGGGAACTGCCTTTACCAATATCTGAAGGGGGTGTTTTTATCTGGTTGATGTGAGATAAAAAATAAAACAAGGGTTTAAGTGACTTAAAATATGACTGCAGAATAACATACAAGAAGTCTCACTTATACAGGATGAATAACTTTTAAGATTTGGTGTACAACCTTTAGTTAACAATACTGCATTGTATATTTAAACATTTTTTAAGAGTACAGATTTCATGATAAGTGTTTTTATCATAATAAAGAAACATTTAAAATGGGAGAAGAGGATTAAGAAGTGTTGGTGTATAGAAGATAAAAGAGTAGTCTGAAGACGAAATAGTAACCAGAGGTGAAAGTCAGTTACAAAGGATGGAGTCTGATTCCAGGGTAAGAAAAAAATAATTGAATTTGAGTATAAACAAATTGGGTGAAAGAAGCCTGGTTTCATGCCTGATTACTTGGAACTCTGGAACAACTTTTGGCACTTAAAACAGAACACGAATAAAAAAGTAGCTGAATGATCAGGGCAGAATTGACAATAACGTGCCTACCATTCCCCCAATACCTTATCTGCCATCCTTCTCAGGTGGATTTCCTGAGTCCACCTGCACAGAGCCCTTTAATAAGTTTTCCAATCATTTACAAGTAGATGGTACTTTTGAGATAGAAACTATTCTATGTGTGGGAAGGACGAATCTTGACCATAGTAATTGGTATTGGAGCTGAACGTGGCACAAGTGGAATACATAATTTCTAAGACTGCACTGTTTTTCTTTACAATAACAGATCTAGGCAAGGATTGAGAAATGCAGTTTGTTAATATAAGATGCTGATAAGATGAACAAAGTTAAAAAGGTATTGGATTGATTACATTCATTATCTAAAATGTGTTAGGTGGTGATCTTCTATTTTTCCTGAAGGGAGAAGATGTTGGGTATCTATGTTTCTGTTATTCTATGTTTGATCCTCATTATTAACTTTACCATACCTTTTGCATAACATTCTCAGCAACAGTGGGTATCTTCCTAACTTGAATGACCTAAAAGCTTCCCAGGTAATATCCAGCTGATGGAATTCCAAGTGATAAGTAATAACTATCAGAACCAACAATAGAGCAACAAGAGTAACTGCCATTTCAAAACCCTTCCTCACCCTCTTTAGTTTAGTCTACTCTAGTTTACATCTTCATAAAAGTTTTGTTATACATGGGTCATACGTAAAATTTGACACATTAACTTTTCACCCTGGAGATTGAACCCAGGGCTTTGTATATGCTAGGCAAGTATTTTACCACTGAGCTATATCCTCAGCCTCAACTTTTTTTTTACTTCAGTGATATCTCTTGTGGTTTAAGCAAATAAGGTTTGTAATGAATCAGTACAAGCGAGTAATATTTGAATCCATTGCAAATTTTAAATAGTATTTTACGATTAACTTGAACTTCATGATAATTTTTGTTTTTTGCTTTTTTTCTTTTGTGGTATTGGGATCAAACTCAGAGGCACTTGATCACTGAGCTTCATCAACAGACCTTTTTGTTTCTTTTTTTTATTTTAAGATGGAATCCTGCTAAGTTGCTGAGGTTGGCTACAAATGTGTAATCCTCTTGCCTCAGCCTCCAAGTCACTGGGATCATAGGCATGTGCCACCATGCTTGGCATGAATTTAAAGGCTATTTTTATGAAACAAGTAGACTCATAAGTTAGCAGCAAAAAGGCCACTATCTACGATTGATATGTTTCTCTGCACTCTTACCATTAATCTAAAAATAAAAGGCAAAAATGTTGTCAGTTCTTTCAAATGTAATTAGACCCTTATGCATTTAGAAATTTTTGCTTTTACCATGTGAAATACGATTTCTACTGTGGCTCTAAAATTGAAAACACCTATATTGTCATTAATACTGTTATCAAATAATCCATAGGGTGTCAACAGAAAGTTTGTAGAAAGAATAAAAATGTTCATCTGTTCTTTTTTAAAAGTCTTGAGAACTTCAGTGTATGTATGAATTTAGACTATATATATATATATTTTTTTATATATATATATAATATACGTATACATATGTTTGTATACATCTCATCAGTGGCATATAATTTTTGAAAGATTATACTTGCAATTGGGTCAGGTGGTCAATATCATCTCCATATTTTAAAAAATATTTTTGGCTCTAAGTTGGTTTTTCTGAAAGCATATGTCGAAGTACAATTGAGTTAAAATGTTTATTAGAGATCAACACTGGTAAAGGAAAGGAGAGGAAATCAGGACTGAGTAGAGGAAGAAGCCATGTTACTCAGGTTAAAAAGCCTCAGTTAACCTACTGGGAGCTCTGGAGAGAGAATTGCTGTTTCAAGAGTTCCACACTGGGGGCTGGAGTGGTGGTTTCGGCACTTGCTGGGCATGTGTGAGGATGAGAGTTTGAACCCCAGCACCACGTAGGCAGCGAAGTGTTGGAGCAATAAAAGCCACATGAAAAGCTAAATAAAATTGATTCTCTCTCTATCTCTGTCTCTTTCTCACTTTCCCTCTCTCTTAAAAAAAAAAAGAATTCTACTCTGGGTCAAAAATCACTGGATCTTTATTAATACTTCTTATTTCTTCTCATTTTATTATCAGATATGGGCTTCTCTTGGAAAGCCATGATGTTGGAAGAGAAATTATTGTGAAATTATTTGGTTGTTCTAAATATTTCCCTTATATTTTGAAAAATAATCTTTAGTGAAATTTGTGAATATATTCATGTTTCTTGAGATTAAGATAAAATGCGAAAAAGAAAGTCAAGAAGAACCAATTTGAAGCGGTTGTCAATGACAAATGATGAAAAAAGTTTGAGCATACCTCCCAAAAGATCACAAATTATAGAAATATCTAAAATATCTAAATATATGTGAGTTCATAGTAACATTTTAAGAAAGCACTATATGTCTGTTGCTTGGGTGTGTACTCATTGAAGAATGAAATCCAAGATGACCTAAGAAGATGGAAAGATGTTCCATGCTCTATGTTAGGCAGAGTTAATATATTAAAAATGGCCATTCTGCCGAAAGCTCTGTATAGATTTAATGCAATCCCTATCAAGATACCAATGTCATTCTTTTCAGATATAGAAAAAGCAATTCTCAAATTCATTTGGAACAATAAGAAACCTAGAATTGCCAAAACTTACTAAGCAAGAAAGATGAAACAGGCGGATTTGTTATACCAGATCTAAAACTATACTATAGAGTTGTAGTAACAAAGACAGCATGGTACTGGTATCAAGATAGGAAAGAAGACCTATGTAATAGAATAGAAGACCCTGAAACAAACCCACAAATCTTTAAGCATCTGATTTTTGACAAAGGAGGGCAAAATATTACATGGAGGAGAGACAGCCTTTTCAACATTATTTTGAAAATAAATGACAGAAATAGCCCAGCATTTTCTCTGCCTTTTTTTGGTAATTAATATATTTGCAAGTAACCAAACATTTGAAGAACAGTTCTTTATGCATAAATTTTAGGTAATAAATGCAGAAGGAATAATAGAATAGAAGACATATCATTTATCAACCTTTGATAAAAGTAGATTTGGAAAATGATTTCAGAGAAGTCTTAAACATAAGGTAAAATTTGATGAAAAACTAATTGATGCACATCATCGAACTACTGAAGCAACTGGTCAGTATTGTTGCTTTGCGACAATTGCACATCATATACCACCTTATCAGAGGCATGAAGACCTGCATGGCTCTCCTTGTAGAGTATCCCCAACTGAATTAAGCCTGTATCTAATCAAGGTAGCATAAATCTGAGTTTACAGGAATTATGGGGAATAAAACAATATAAAGAATTGCCAAACAAATCATAAAGCAATGTGGAAAATATCACAAGTATAGTTTCTTTAACATATAATTGATCTGAAAAATGAAGGGATGAAGACCAATTAATTAGAAATTTAAAAAGACTGATATAAGACATACTAAGCAAATGTTATTGTATGGAACTTGATTGGATCCTGATTTCAAGAAATCAATAGGGAAATTTTATCATTGAATAGATATTAGATGATATTAAGAAAATGCTTTTAATCTTGTAGGGGTAATAATGTCATTGTGGTTATGCTAAAGAGGTCTTATTTGTTACAAATGTAGTCTGAGTTATGAATGGGTAAAATGATAAATGGTGGTAGACAGTAAAAAAGATGAAACAAAATAGGAAAAATGAGATAATTGGGTTTGAGACTGAGATGGCGATCTGAAGACAAAAGGCTTCCCCTGTACCTCCGCAACTGACCAGGATATCTCCAGCTTCTCACCAGTATTTTGAGGTGCATTTGGGGGACTAGCATTGTGAATCACCAGTCCTAATCTTAGTAGTGGATTTGAGGAATAGAGACAGGAGCTACCAGAGATTCTTTGTTCTGTGCTGCCGCGGCAGCGGCTGGCCCGCCGGCTGGCATTTGCACTCTCCTGCCTGCATTCCCGCCTGCCTGAGTCACATAGGCACAGAAAAACCTGCAGAACTTTAAAGACAGAGCTCTGGCGAGAGCCCTTTCCAGACCTGCGCTTTGTCTGGTGGCAGGATCAGTGACTGGAAATAGCGTTCAAACAAGCACAGAGCAGCGGTTTGTGCAGAAGAGACGGTGTGGGAACTGCAAGGGCGTGGGAACCGAGCAAGCGTCCGTCTTTTATCCCGCTTGTTAGTTACCACACTCCCAGCCCGCCTGATCAGGGCAAGACCTCTTTGGGATTGCAAAGCAAGCTCTAAATACTCCGTCTGGAGGCAGCGGAGATCACAGGTGGAAACGGAACCAGAAGGCTTGGCTGAAGCCCTGAAGAAGGTGTGGGAGCAGCAAGGAAAGGGGAGCATCCATCTTTAAAACCACACTCCCTGTCCTGGACCCGCCTCCCCTGGTCTGCAAAACAGGCTCGTAAAACTCTGCCTGGAACCAGCAGCTGATCACAGGCTGACTCAGCAGACGATGGGGTCCGGGGCCTGAATCCTTCTCTCATAAAGAATCTGGGGCTGAGGAGTAACGGGGTTCAAGGCTCTGTCCTTCCACCATAGACAAGGTCTTTCACAGCTTGGAACAGCTGAACGCCACCTTTGGGATCACAGAAGTCATTTTCGACAACTACCAGCAGATGGAGCTCTGATAACAATAATC
>PVKS010024266.1:0-31270 GCA_004027875.1 Aplodontia rufa
GAAGATTTCTTTGTATTATTATTTTTGTGGACATAGTCTGAGAACAGACCAATCTTTTATGTCTGGAATGGTATTTCTTTTCCCTTCTCCATATTGGAGGGCATGGAATTGCTGGCTCAGGGGGCTGGGTGAGCTCAACCCAAAAGCAGGACCTTGGTTGTGTTACAAAACTCTCCATATTAAACTCAGAAGACACACTTCCCACCCCAATCCTAAGAAAGCCATTCCCCCAACTGGAAACTTCCATTGTCAAATTCCCATGTCCCCGCAGCACAGGGACAGGTCCCCTGCAGAGGCATGTCCTGTAGCGTGCTCACCTCCCTGTGTAAAAATGTGAGCTCGAGATTCAAGCCCTGCACTGTTTGGCTTGCAAGTTTGTCCCTAATAAACCTAGATCTATGCTTATTCCATGTGTTGCTGGAGTGTGTGTGTGTGTGTGTGTGTGTGTGTGTGTATCCATGTCCCAATGGAACACTGGTTATAGCCTTCAAATATTAAATATTTGTAATATCTGACCTGAAAAAAGCATTAAATGAATATTCCATCACAGGGAAAGCTTATAATTAACTTACTCCTGGATGGTCAGACTGTTTCCAGTGTGTGCTATTTATAAATACAGCTTTGATGACTATCTTTATGGATGATATTCTGCTTGGCTTTCCTTATTTCAGCTCATTTCCTTAATATAAATTTCTGTTGGTGGAATTACTGGTTAATACTGCAAGACAAGGAAGCCGGAATGGTTGCTAAGGGTTAGAGCACTTGCCTGGCATGCGTAAGGACCCGAGTTCAAACCCCAGAATCACATGCATGGCTACTCATACGCACTGCCAAATTTCTTTGCAGAAACGTTGTGCTGATTTACAGTCTCATTGGCAGTGTAGGAGAGCGTCCCTGTTGCCCAGTCTACCCTTCCTTTGAGAAACTCTTTGCTTTGCAGTACAGATTTTTAATCTTGCCAAAAAGGACCATGACTTGGCAGCCTTCCTTTCAAATGTTTATTTAAAAAACTTTCTAATCATGATTGATTGATTATTCTGGCCAAGGAGATAGTGTACATTGATGACAGTTTTATCCTGGGAGGACGTGCAAAGTCTCTAAATCTATCATGTTTGTTGTGAGAAGGAAGAGATTTTCATCAAAATCTCTTTGATTACAACAAAACTGCAGTTATATTTTTCTTTCACTACCATGTAAACAATAATTGTTTTTAATGGAGAGAGAGAGAGTGAGGGAGAGGAAAGAGTGGATTAACTTTGTTTATTTTTCTGTCTGGCCTTTGTTTCTCTGATACTTAGCTGTGTATGTGGTGCTGGGGTTTGAACCTGGGTCCTCATGCACGCCAGGCAAGCGTTTCAACCGCTGAGTCACCAGTCTCGCCCCCCCCAGGTGATAAATCTTGATCTACTCCTTCAACCAATTATTCAGCTATTTAACAAAACAGTTTGCAGATCACCCAATTTGCGGGTCTTGAAAGATCGGTCCGCTGATCTTGAGTAGGCTATTTTTAGTTAAGAAAACTGGTGAGGGGAGAGTTCTTTTTTGGTAAGAATAGTCCTCTAAAGACAGGATGAGGGCTGGAGTGGTGGCTCAGTGGTTACCTGGCATGTGCGAGGACACAGGTTTGAACCCCGGCACCACATACACAGTGAAGTGTCAGAGTAATGAAAGCCACACGAAAAACTAAATGAAATTGATTCTCTCTTTTTCTCTCTCACTGTCCCTCCCTCTCTTAAAAAACAATGATAGGATGAATCAGAATCCCTGGGGAGACTTGTAAAAGTTCACCCTTGGGCTGACCTTGAGAAATGTCAGAAATTAGACATTTCATCCTCGTGGGGTGGGGCCCAGGAATATGCATTTTAACAGGTACACAGCGTGATTCTGACACAGGCAGTCTATGCACCACACACTATCCTTAAAATTGTGGACAGCCTCTGCATTTAAGAATGCTCCTAGGGACTTGGGGTGTAGCTCAGTGCTTAGCATGTGCCAGGCCCTGAGTTTGGTTCTGAGCACCAAAACCAACAAAGTGAAACAGCAACAGCAAAGCCAACGAAGTCGCAAGGTGCAGAAATGTGGGGTCTTGATCAAGCTGTGTTCTGAAGAACATTCAACCTGCTCTTTCTGAGCAAGCCGCCAGAATGCCCTGGCCCTGTCTTGTCCAGAGTGCAAGTCATGCTCTTCAGGCCCAACCTCTGGTTAGACAGTTTGTTTTCCTCACTCTGGCCAAACACGTAGCACAGTTGCAGAGCAGAGAGCGGGGATATTTGACCGTGTAGGGTTGCGTTTGAGTAAACAGGCTTATCCGCTCCTCTCCTCTCTCTCTTTTCACTTCCCATGACACAACATCTTGTCCTTTGCTGAAAAGCCATCTGCCTTGATTTTCTTCTGTGTTCTGGAACCCTCTCTACCAGGAAATGTTCCATCTCACCTTAGGAGAAAGATTGCATCTCCACGGAAAGACTGTCCACTCCTAGTGTCCTGTCCATGCAGATCCCTCCTCCCCATGGCCTCATCCTCCAGTTCTCTCTGCATTGCTCCTTCTCTACCAACAATCACCTTCTGATCTGTTGTAAATAGTACCAAACAGGGCAGTGACCTCTCAGTGCTCCCTTCAAATGTTTATTTGAAGAACTTTCAAATTGTGATTGATTAGAGTTTCCTGCTACTGAGGATTAGAAGGCAAGGGAGCCAGTCCATGCTGATGAGAGTTTTATCACACTGGGAGCAGGGACAAAGTCTCTCAATCTACTGGGCTTGTTGTGAGAAGGAAGGGATTTTCACTGATTACAATGAAACTGAAGTTGTTGATATAAGCCCATCATTGCTCTTGTGCTTTCCCTAGTCCTACCTTTTGTTTCACCCTCAAGCCTCCTGAAAGAGCATCTGACACTCACCTTTCTTCATGCCCTCCCAACTTGCCCTCCACCGTAGTCACTTCACTGAAATCAAACTGTCCTTCCTAATCACTCAAAACAATTGCCTTCTCAGGCCTCAATATCTCTGTAATAACTGGAAGCATCCATCCATCCAACCATCCATCCATCCATCCACCCATCCATTCATTTAACAAATATCTATGGAGCACCAACCTCAACATTCTCCCCTTGGCCAGCGTCCCCTTGATATCCGCAGGGTCTCACCCTCTTGGAAGCTGAGTGACTCTTCTCCCTGTCCTTCTGTTCCACCTGCTGCTTTTCTCCTCCCCTCACCCCCTAGATGAAGCCATGCTCCTGGGTCACATCTTCTGCCCTTTCTGTCGCCTGCTCCTCTGCCTCTTTCTGGCTACATTGCTCCTGTTTTCATGCCTTACACATCTACGATTCTTCCCTGACTTCTCACCCGCTATCCAGGCTCACCTTCCAGTGATTTCTTGCCTGGCTTATCCAATGAAACATACCCATGTCGAACTTTCCCTGAACTGTCTTTTTTTCTTTTTTAAGAGAGAAGGACAGTGAGAGAGGGGGAGAGAGGGAAAGAGAGAAACAAATTTTATTGAGTTTTTTCACATGGCCTTCGTTGCTCCGACGCTTAGTTGTGTACGTGGTGCTGGGATTTGAACCTGTGTACTCGCACATGCCGGACAAGCGCCGTAACTGCCGAGCCACCGCTTCAGCCCTTCCCTGAACTGTTACTTCCATCTTCCTTCAACAGTAATAGTAATAACAGCAGCCTCCCAGATGTCCAGGCCGGAAACCTCTGAGTCATCTTTAAATCCTTCCTCCTCCTCCTCCTCCTCCTCCTCAACATCGGCACCAACCATTTCTCAGTCAGAATCTCTCTCATCACTTTGCAGTTCATCCTCGTGGCCCTAACTGTTCCCCCACCCTCTTCATTGTTCCTCCAGTTGGGACTCCCACCCTTGTTATTACTTGGATATGGTTTGAGTTTTTCCCCCAGAGGTTCATCTGTTTTAAGTCCTCAGTGGGACTTAAAAGTTGGACCTTAAGGTGGTAGAGCCTAATGGAAGGTCCTTAGGTCAGCTGGAGGTGGGACCCCCTCAATGGCTTCCTGTTTTGGCAATGTGATTGCTCATTCCCACATGCACTCCCACTCTTCCACCACGAGGTCCTCACCAGAGCCTGCATCATTCATTCCAAATTGGGAGCTAAATTAACCTCTTCTGTTTATAAAGTTAGCCTGCCCCAGGTATTTCATTATAGTAATAAAAAGGTGACTAATACACCCCACTCCAAACTTCTGTCATACCACTGCTGAGCTGATCTTTGGCTACAATGACCAGGGGGAGGAATTTTTCCTACCATCTCCTTAGCAAGAAGTACCTTGGCAAATGGCCTGAACTTCCTGTCCTGGAAAGCAGATACTTAGGTCCTAGGGGCATGGGTCTTGTTAGCTTATCAAAGCCATGAGATTGTGATTAGAACTGCTCCTCTCATGCCCTCAGGACTGTGGTAAGGATGTCAGAAACCAAGTCCCAAAGCAGTGCTCAGAGGGAGGCCCTTCCTCTGGTTGTGGCTGAGGGTCTAAGAGTCCTCTGCATGTGTCTGCCTGCATGGCAGGATGGCTTCCATCAGAAGGAACGACTAGTACCAAGACACGCTGCAGACCATTTCAAAGGGAGGCATTGTCTTGGCTCTGGGTGGCCAAGTGCCAGCTGACTTTGTGATTGATTGGCCCACACACCTGAGATTTCTCTTGTACTTTCAGCAGGCACATTTTTACTCAGTGAATAATGAAAACTTTACTCTCATATTTGTACAGTCCTTTACAATTTGTCTTACTAATAGTGATCCCTACTTCACAGGGGAGGAAACCGGTTTGGAGAGGCTGAACAACTTGCCCAACATCACGCCTTAAAAGCACAGGGCGGGGAGGCTCTGGGGAAGATGTAAGTGACTGTTCAGCTCAGGTGGAGAGCTCAGATAGGTATGGAGCAGCGGTGACCAAGCTGCCCCAAGTTCTTGGCCTGCCACGTGCAGAGGGGTCCAAATGTAGGGAAAAGTCTGGTCCATTTTCAGGGGCAAACGATGTGGCATTGAGATATTTCTGCCTATTTATTGGTGTCTCTTTTCTGTGATGATGTCACAGTGAACAGTGATGACTAGTGACCCCTCGGGATGACGAGACCACTTCCTGATGACATGTGTGTGATAGACCCTGAAATGGACCATTTTAAAGAAATTCTATCAGAGGAGGTGGCTTCACCTGATGGTGGTGAGAACACTGGACCTGGCACTGAGGGAGAGATTTTCCTTGCTCCGGGGGTCCCTGAAACCTCATCTTTCTCTGCCACATTCCTTGAACTGTGCCAGGTGGGTGATGCCCACTAGCTGTCTTGTGCCTCTTGGGATGGCAAGGTGGAAAGTAATAGTAAGGCTTGCTCTTCCTGGGTGGCCCTCTGGTGACTCCACAGGTGAGAGAGCTAATGGGTGTGTTGTTGACTCAGGAGGAGTGGCGGCAGCCAAGTGGTGATGATAATGGGAAGTAACATTCTAACAGAGCGGGGAGTCACTCCCTGGAGAGCAAGCCTGTGCCCTGCGTGTGCTCTGTGTCAAGGCTTATTCTTAGTACCTGGTGTTTGCCTTGAGTTTTTCCTGGAATTAGAGGTGAGGAACCCATAAACCATATTTTAGTGCTATGTTGCTCTGTTTATGTAGGTGGGGCTCTTTTCAGGGCTGCCTAAAGCAGGATAGACCCCAAGCTAAGCACCCAACTGTAGCGATAGCCGTGAGGAGAAGATGTATGCACACGTGGGCATCGGGTGTCCTGAAAGGCGGGAAGAGGTAGAGGGAGGGAGGGAGGACCTGCATCCTTGCCACCCGTGCAAGGAGCCAAGGGCTCTTCCTGTGTCAGCCTCAGAGCCATCATGACCACCATCTCTGCTGCTGGGTATTTCCCCCCTATTAATCCTAAAATTCAAGAGGAGGTAATACGCTAATTCAAAATGCCCTTACAGGAACTGACCTAGCCCCTGGAGTGGTGCCTGGCATATGGTAATTACTTTATAATCATCTGTCGAGTGAATGAACTCATTATGTCCTCAGTCCCTGGTTTTGGTTCCTTCTCCTGAGGTTGGAGGGATGGTGAGGTTACACCTATTTCTCCCGTGACTATCATGGTGACTCCCGGACCACTGGGAGCCGACACGACGGTTGTGGTCTGAAAGGTGTGACCACCAAAGTTTCCAAAGGCAACCCAAGGCTTGGAGGGTGTGCCCACTAGGAGGCTGTGTCCACCTAAGCTGGGAGCCAGGAGACACAAGCTCCAAAACCAAGATGCTGAAGAGCGAAGGTCGATCTCTAAGGGGAAAGGGGTGTGGGGGAAAGGAGAGCAACAGCTGGATTGGGCTGCAGGGGTCACAGCTGGGGCTTGGTGCTTCTTGGCTTGTCCTGAAGCCTTTGGAGCTATTTTCAGGGTAGCCAAGGTGCTGCCACACCACATGCTGGGAGAAATGAAGTCCAGTGACCTGTGGCAATACCCACAGGGAAGAAACATCTGGTTGACAGGCATTGCTTAGCATGATTTTAGCAGGAACAGTTGGAAAGAAGAGATGAGGTTCTTGCCTTGGCATTGAGAAGGGTGAATTCTAAATTGTTTTCCCTGATGTTACTGACTTAAACTTTTAAGGTCAGTCCAAAAGGGGGTGAATCTATTTACTATTGATGGAAGACAAAGGGAACTTAGAGAACTGGGACGATGTCACTGATGTTTCTGGTACTCTGAGACCACAGGGAGACCATGGAGTGCTTAAGAGGAAGGGATCTGGAGTTAGACTGACCAGCATTTGCTGTGTGACTTGGGCAGTTATTTGACCTCTCTGAGACTTGGGGTCCTTATCTATAAAACTGGGGTGCAGTAATATATGAAAGGTCCTTAGCTCAATGAATGCTGCTCTACTTTACATGGCTTTCTTTTCTCTGAAAATTCCTGAGGTCCCGGCAAACTCAGCAGACCTTGGAGCTGTGTTCTTACTACAGCAGAAACTGTTGATTCCACACTTTCCAGACCACTGTGGCTGCCACCAGGCCATGCCACAGCATCTCCTGCCTGGGTGCCCATGTTGGCTTCTAGCTGGTCTCCCATCTTACTCTTGTCCTCTTACAATCCATTTTCCTCACAGTATCCAGAGCAATCATTCCAAAGCTCATTTCAAAGATCATTCCAAAATGTGAACACCTCACTCCTTAACCCAAAACCCTTCACACAACCCCATGTTAATTACTTAAAATCCATAATCCATTCCACCTCTTACAGGACCCTGCTCACTTTAGCCTGTGCCTACCTCCTTAGTCCCCAAGGGGTCACACTCTTTACCACATGGCACATGCCCCTACCCTGCCTGCTCATGCCTGGCGCAGGCTCCCCTGACCCCCTTCTCAGCTGTTAGTCTCCGTTCGCACGTGCAGCACTTCCTGAAGTCTCCAATCCAAATGTAGCCCTGTTCTATTGTCATCGTGTCCTGTGCTTGTTGCATGTAGCATCTGCTGCATTTGCCATTGGGAATTTTCCTGTAATTATTTAACATCTGTCTACCTATGGCAAGATTTTAGCCCCAGGAGGCTGGGTCATGTCTGCTTCTTTCTTCACCATGTGTATTCAGAACTGCTCTGGAACAATGCCAACTGCATAGTAGGTGTTTTTTAATTAATAAATGGAAGAATGGATGCCTCTGAGCAGGGGTCGTGTTTCTGTGCATGGATGGACTGGGCTGGTTTGGAAGTGTGTTTGAGGAAGGCTGTGCACTGCCATGGAAACCTGGATGCAGGAGATGTGGATTCCAGTTCCAGCTGTCCTACTTCTGGGTCATGTGACCTTAAACAGCTCACTTGTCAGAGAGTTTTGGGAGGCAGGGACTGTGACTTACCCTGGCACAAGTAGAAGTTCAGCAAG
Source organism: Aplodontia rufa (assembly GCA_004027875.1). Taxonomy (NCBI): domain Eukaryota; kingdom Metazoa; phylum Chordata; class Mammalia; order Rodentia; family Aplodontiidae; genus Aplodontia; species Aplodontia rufa. The sequence continues at coordinate 7,855 of PVKS010024266.1, forward strand.
TGAATGAATAACTCAAAAGTCCAATCTCTATCCTCTTCTGAATTCCCCCAAACCCACTGTCAACTGGACTTTGGGAATCTAAACCACAGTGGAAATTGGGGTATTTGTATAGAGAGAGTCAATGTCTATATCATCTTTAAACATGCAATGCAGACCAGTGTACCCCAGGAGCATGGCCACCCTTGTGGAAGCCTCGTGTAAGACACTTCAGAGTCTCAGGCAAAAGGCTGGGTACTCACACCTCTTTGAATTCAATCCCTGTTGACTTAACAACGCAGCATGGGCCAGGGAGTGAACGTAGCCTAACAGAAGTCAGACGTACATTGATAAAATACTGGAGGAGACTCGGCCTATGGGGTCTCAGTCCTGGCCCAGAAAGAAGTGGCTCCCTGAGCTGCACAGTGTGCCTGTGTGAAGTGGTTAACACTTCAGGAAACCACAGAGGCAGAGGAAAACCGCTTGTGTGAGCACATAAAATGCCAACTGCTTCTCAGCTTCTCCTGGCGATGAAGACGTAAGGACTCACATGTCAAAACGGAGCAGCAGGCTAACCCCTGCCCCGCGGCTGAGCCCAGAAACCAGGGTGTGGAGGAGATTGCTGAGCAGGGAGCTGGGGAAACAGCTGTCAGCTTGAGGGCCATGGTTGACATTCGGGGTCAGTTCACACAATAAGCCACATTCCAAATGAACCAAGCCAGCTCTTGCAAATCCATAGGAAGGCACAAGCTCATTGGGTGAATGGACCTTCCCTGAGCCAACAGAGGTGCCCACTCCATTCCTGGTTCTTCCTCGCCCCCAGCCCCCAGCCCCTGCCCTCTGAAATGGAGTGGTCCCTCTGAGTAAAGTTTATATGGCTTTCTCCTTTATACCAGATGTGGACTGTTTACCATCATGACAGCTCTATGTGTCAGCCCCTTCGCATTTGCTTCATTGTGCCATTGAGGACCCTGAGACCTCAGAGCTGAGGGGCCTTTGCCTGTGCTCTCTGGGCTCAGCCTCTGTGTCATACTCATGCTGGTCTCTGATTTGAAGTTCCTGCTCTTTGCTATACATGAGTCATGATGTATAGCATGATGTATATCAATTTGGTTGATTTCCTTGGCAGGACCTCTTGTCCAGGACCTCTGTCCCTGACACAGAGAGGGTTTCCTGGGGAGGTTTTGGTGATTGGGTGGGGAGCCTCTCCTAGCCCAGCTGACAGGGAGTTCTCTGAGAGAAGGCCTACAGGACCCTTTCTCTCTTGGCTCCCTGTGGCTATGGACCTCCTCCCCTGCCCTGCACTAGCTCCAGCCCCCTAACCTCACAGTGGCTGCTCAATGTGGCAGTCCCTCATCAGTTACTGGGCCACTGACAATACTGGAGATGGAGGCTTTAGTTGACCCAGCTTCCTAATTGTGGGCAAAAAAGTAGAATCCTCAGGCTTCCACCTGAGTTATTCCTGCTGGAGCCATGTTTCTGTTTGCTCCTTGTCCAGTCCACCTCTGTCCACCCTGTTTTCCCACCGTTATCCTGGAGAGCCAGGGCTTTTCCTGAAAGATTTCCATAGCACCATACCTCCTTCATGGAAACCTGGGATTTTCCCTTTGGCCCAAGGCAGGGGAGGCTCTGACAACTGCCTGAGGTATCCCAGGCTGGGGAGAGGGTCCAGCCAGCAAGTGTGAAAGCAAAGCCTAGATTCAAACATAGGCTGGCCATTTTGAAGTCCCCCAAGGAGCTGGGCATGGTGGCACATGCCTGTAATCCCAAAGATTCAGGGGGCTGAAGCAGGAGGATCACAAGTTCAAAGCCAGCTCCAGCAACTTAGTGAGGCCCTAAGAAACTTAGTGAGATCCTATCTCAAAATAAATAAATAAATTAATTAAATTAAATATAAAAGTAAAAAGGGTTGGGGATGTGGCTCAGTGGTTAACCATCCTTGGGTTCAATCTCTGGTACAAAAGAAAGGGGAAAAAAACCCTCAGGGAGCCATAAGGAACAGGACTAATAGGTCCCTTTTCCCCAAAAAACTGTCCCAGGTGATGTCCTAGAGACTGCTTTTCCTCATAAGGCCCTGTGCTCCGTCACACACTCAGGCGCCATATCAAATGCCATTCCCACCTGCTCTCTTGGCCTTGCTCCCTGTTGTCCCCTTGCACATTACACAGGTCTCCAAGGTCCAGGGCATCCCATGCTTCTTCAGGTCATTGTGAGGACGTCCTTCAACCTTCGTAGTCCTCTCCTCCTTCTCTGGGCCGTACCTCTCTGTTTTTTCTGCTCACTCCCACCCCACTTCTTGCTGCTAGGGATTCTCTCTGCAGATCCCACTTCCTGGCTCCTCCTGAGTTTGATGACCCTAACACTTTGGGACTGAGTACAGAGTTGGTAGCCTACACTTTTAGAGTTGACTTTAAATTACAGAACGTCAAAATGTAAGAACCGGGCTAGAGGTATAACTCCGTAGTAGAGTGTGTGCTTAGTCGGGTTCAATCCCTAGCACAACCAACCAGCAAACAAACTAAGAACTCAGGGATCAGGGGCCAATCTGCTTTTAACATAGGGGATCCAAAGCCTGAAGAGCTAGGATAGGAACGGGTCACATGGACCAGAACAATTAGCAGTAAAACTAAGTGTGACACAGGGGCTGGAGCAGTGGCTCAGTGGTATCATGCTTGCCTGGCATGCGTGAGGACCCAGGTTTGAACCCTAGCACCAAGTACACAACTAAGTGTGGGAGCAACAAAAATCAGATGAAAAATTAAATAAAATTGATTCTCACTCTCTCTTTAAAAAAACAAACAAACAAATAAACAAACAAAAATGTGACCCAGGACTCCTGAATCCAAGCTGTCAGCTCCCTGAGAGTTGCAATTCCCGTGGAAAAGCCCCTGAGTGGCTGGCCATAGTGGCTCCTGCTGGTGCTTCATTTCCCCACTGTGAATGAGCAGGCTGAGGTTTGAGGAGGTGGTGTTAGTTTCACTTGCTCTTAGCCAAGCCCTTAAAAATTCCAAGGAAGGCACAATGTTCCATTCACCAGCCATGTGTCTCTTACTGTCTATAAGGAGGTGTGTTCCCCAGGAAAAGAGTCTTCCCCAGGTCTGTGAGGTGGGAAGGAGTTGTGATGCTGACTTTGGTCTGGGCTTCTCACACCTCACCCTCTCCTGGATCCCATACCCTTCCAGAAATAGCAGGCAACAAGAAACACAAAACAATACCCCATCCTGGAGCTGGAGGGGCAGCCTAGAAAGTGGTCACAAGAGGACTAGGGGACCCAGAGGAGAACAACCCCAGTGGGCCTGGTGCATACCCAACCCTCAATCCTGTGCATGGTGCTAAAGTGGAATGTGCAGTAGGCCCAAGACCGTGCCAGGGCATTAGCCCAAGAGGAGGCCTGTCGACCCAAGGTTGGGTCAACAAGCCAACCATGCCCAGAATCTCTCTGCATCTTGTCCCCACCTGGCTTCTCTCTCGGCCACTATCCAAGCCAGGCTGCCTTGTTCTTCCTTGACCCTTGCCTCCTCTCCTGTTCACTTCTTTCTATGTCCATTTCTCCTCTGAATTGGTATCTTTATTTTTTTTGTTTTTTTTTTAATTGGTTTTTTTCTTTGAATTGGTATCTTTATATGAGTTTTTCTTCCTTTCCTATCACCAGCTCTCTTGATTTTCAGTCATCTTCTCTCCTCAACATCCCCCTCTACCCCTTGTTGTAGCTCTGCTTATTTCTCTATGCAAAGTAAGCCCTGACCCCCCACAAGCCCCCCAAATCAGGCACCCCAGATATCTCTGCTTCAGTCTCCTCTTTTTCTCATCTTTCTAGTGTTCTCCCTCCATCTACCCCATCTTGTCCCACCTCTGCACATTTACTTCCCCCCACTCTCTCTGACAGGCCCCAGCTCCCCTGATGGGCACTCTGAATCCAGCTTCCCCTGCCCCTAGCGCTACCCCAGGTGTATCACTTACCCACGACCACTGGCCAAAGGAGGCAGGAACACAGGCAGCCCAGGAGCAGCCAGGGGAAACTCTTCCAGAGGATCTCCCTCATGGTTCCAGAAAGAGTCCCTCAGGTTCCCCCAGGGAAAGCTCCTGGGCATAGAAGCAGCAGCTGAGGAGCACAGGTGAGTCTGTCCCCTCTGGCTGCTGGCCTCAAACAGGTGTACTTCCCTGAAGGGGCCACAGTGAGTACCAAGGAGGAAGACAAAAGAAGGCGGGGCCCCCTGCCAATCATCCTTGCCTGGTCTTTTCTTTCCTCAATCTCCACCTCCTTCCCCCACCAGGAAAGAAATGCCAACGTACCCATCGCTCTCTTCAGCCTGAGCCACAGTGGGGTGGGGGATGTGGGGAAAGAGAGAAGCAAGACACACTGGAATGAGCAGGCACCCTCTTGCCTGTGGTCCTGGGCCCTCTTCTCCCTCTCTTAGGGTGCAGATGGGTACGGCTACACTTTAGAAGAAAGGGCAGGGGAAATGGGGGAAAAGGCGGGGCTTAAGGGAGTGAGTGAATAGGGAAGAGATGGATTCATAGAGTCTCTAAGAAGCAGGGGGAGCTGGGGTAACCGTTTGGGGTGAGGAGAAGTTAGAACCCTATAGGTCATGTTTTGGAAAGGGGTGGAGGGCTTAGACTATCTGCTCAGTCAGTGCCAGCACATGGAAGATCTACCACATGGTAGATTTCTTCTTCCTGGGACAGGGAGCACCTCATGAGGGTCCAGAGAGCCTGAGGCAACCTGCGAAAGGAGCTCAAGGGATGTGGTGCGGGGAGTGAGACTAAGGTAGATCCTTGTGTAACTGTGACCTAGGAGGAAGTGCGGGTGCTCCTGGAGATTTGGGGGCTCAGGCCACCCCCTTTTGACTTCTTGGGACTCCAAAGCTCAAGTGTGAAGGAGCAGGGACCCTTAGCCAGGCTGTGCCTGGCAGAGTTCCAAAGGTGAGGGAGCAGATGGTGAGGCTGTGCAGGGAAACAGTGGAGATTCCCCCACTCTTTCCACAGTGGGAATCTCTGCTTCTGGCACTTTGAGATGTGAACCCCTGAGTGTGCTGCCTGTGGAGGACTTATCCCCAGAGCAGGGGGCTCAGGCTTGGGCACTGCAGAGCCCGTGTGAGGAATCTTTTCTGCATTCCCAGGCAGAGCCAGCCTTGCCCAAGGAGGCTGCCGCTGGTATCATCTCCGAGCACCACAGTGGCCTCCCACCTTATTGACCACTTGTCTTCTGAAGCTAAAAATACAGCTGTGGCCCTAGCACAAAGGCTGGACCTTGCAATTTTCATGCAGATACTACATCATACCAGAGAAGTAGGCAGCCTGGTACCCACTCCAGCCCTCCAGCTCTCCACCTCTTTAGAGACACACTGATCTGAGATCAGGAAAGACATAAAGGTAAAGAGGGATTTGGTGCACAGAGCACCTGGACGGGATAGGAGGAGGGTGTCACTGAGGAGAATTTGCATGGATACCAAGGCCCAACCTGGCCTTTCTAGATCCTTTTTCTTGTCGGTTCTTGCTCATGCATTCTCCCTATTAGCAAGCCATCTGGTCTTTTTGGTGACACTCTCTAGACTACAGTTTCCTGTCTACAGAGGAGAGAAAATATGGCATACTGGGTTATCCCAAAGTAAGAGTCAGACATCTTGTTGAACTAATAGAGGAAGGTCAAAGGTGCAGAGCGTTCTGCAGAGACGGATGTGGTGGTCGAGACTCCAAATGGGCATCAGGACACCTGGGATTGAATTTGAGTTCTGCCACCCAAGGCAAGTCATAGCCTCCGTGAACCTATTTTCCTCATCTGTTAAATGGGAATAATAACACCTAGCCAAGATGTTGTCTGGTTGAAATGAGCTTATAGGTGTTAGGTGCTTTACAAATGTTAAGACACCTGTAGAGGGCATGTGGCTCCTCATTTCATCCTGACATTGTCCCTAAAGGCAGATAGGGATGAGGTGAGCCAGGACTAGAGGGGGCATCTGCAAGTCAATTTCCAGGTCTATCTGCCTACAAAGGTCTCTCCCGTGGCCGCTTCAGGTCTTACAGTATTTTGACTAGGAACCTGAAACCTTGGATAGGGAGGTGTGCGGCCCTTCCTCATCTTCCTGCTCATCCCCAGTTTCCTCTGAGCCAGCTCCTTCTCAACTTGCCAATTTCTCAGAGTTAGGATGTTTCTAGGTTTCTGTGATAAATGCCTTTCCCTTTATCCAGGTAGGCCATGGATGAAGACACCTGTTTGTCTTTTGGTCCTCCCAAGATATCTGATGAGGTGAGTTGGAGGGGAAGAAAGCAGTGGATTGTTTGAGCTATGTCCAGTGGAATCTCTGGGGGCCTGCAGACTGCTGGGGCACCCTGGAGCAGGAATCTGTCAAGTTTAAATTAGTATTTCTTGGAGGGTAAAAAGTGCTCGATCTGGACTTGGGGGTGTAAGTTGGAGCAGGGATAATAATGCAACCTCTTCCCATGGTAGGAAAACAGAACTAGCTGGTATAGACATTGGAGCTCTGGGCCCCAAAATCAGGATATTCAAGGGAGATTTCTAATTCCCCTGAAGTAGGAGTCCCTAGTTTCTTGGGGTCCCCTAACATTGCTTTCCTCTATGTAGTTTATGCCTTCGTAGATCCTAAGGCTGCTTGTAAAATTACTTAAGATACCTAAACTGAGATAGGGCAGAAAGTCAACCATTTATTAAATCTGATTTATTAAGTTGATAAAAGGACTTGTAACTGGAGTGTCAGGCCATGTGTGTCCCCTGAACCCTGTGAGGTGCCTATCGCTTCCCCATCTCACACGTGAGAAAACTGAGGTTTAGGAAGTTGAACACATACCCCCTCATCACAGCGTCATGGGCCAGGTTGGGTGACCAACCGAAACAAGAGAAAGCCAACTTCCCCAATCACATTTGTCCTGAGTCACACGCTAAGTCACAAAGCTGGAATTTGAGCCCAGATTTACCTGGTCCCAAAGCAAAAGAAAATAATTAAGCCAGGCTGGGTGATTGCTACATGCGTAGTTCTATGTTGCTTCCCAGTGGCAGACACAGAGGTGGCCTTTACCGGGGGACTTGCTTCCATCTGCAAGGAAAATGGTGAGGTGACAGCCTCTAGTTGCTGGCTTCTTCTGGCTGCACCTCAGCTTTTAAGCTGAGAATACGGCCTTCTTTGGGTGACCATTTTGCCAATGATGGAGCGAAGTGACAGTACAGGAACCAATCGTTTCTATCCCCAGGGGTTCTCAAGCAAGCAGTCTGCACGCCAGAGTGCCCACAGGGCAGGAGCTTTGTGACTTTGTCAGTTCTTCTATGTCCCCCTGCCCAATCCTGCCTCTCCCCTTTTCTCTTCGTGGGTGTTACTTCCCAATGGCCTTTTCGTCCCAATTCCAACTCAGCTTCCAGCAGGACGCAGCCTGAGACCCTAACTTGAAAGGGAATGATCATTTCACATATAGAAACAGGCTCTCCATGGGGGGATGCATGCCTAGATCAGCCCCATCCCAAAGCCTATCCTCCCCCCCCCCCCGCTCCATACCCAGCTGTCCAGTAAGGAGGGGTGTGGACCAGTGGGCCTGCCACCCTACTGTACATGGTTCCTGCCCATGAGAAGCATGGAATCTGCTTGCAAAGACAAGACCCTCATGCTGTAAAAGATAAAGAACAGAGATTGATGCCAGCCCCAGATGGGGAGATGTTTACCCCTACAAAGCATGGAATAGAAGGGATGAGCAGGAAGTCCCCTGCAATCTGAAGGCAGCAGCGCTGGTGTTTGAGCTACAGAAAGGCCACCATCATTCTCCCAGGATTGGATTTCTTGGCTCCTTTCTGTGAAAGTGCCAAGCATTTTCAAGCTAATTAGTTCATTTCCCTTCTCCTTTTACCTACCCAACCAACGTCATCTGGGGTTGGTGTCCCCTGGAAGCATGGGATGTCTTGGGTGCAGAGGAGGGAGTGGAAGAACAGTGTTGGCTTGAAGCCCAGGAATCTCAATTTGCTCCACTCATTCAACCTTAATCAAAGAAAACTAAGGCCAGTAAGTTAACCGCAGTGCAAAGTTGAAAACCCAGCATCCAAGCCCCTGGATTTGCTATGTGCCATAGCTGGGCTTCCACTTTTAAAACTTGAAATAAAAGAGCCCCAATTTAATTTTAGAACTGGAAGAGACCATGGCAAGCAAGAAGTTCAAATCATTCTACCAAGGAGGAGGTGTGAGCCCAGAGAGAAGGGAGTGCTCCAGATCACAGCTCTGGGCCCTAAGCCCGGGTGTCCTGTGCTCCTTCTCCCTGGCTGCGCTGCCTCCCATGCTTTTACTGTCTTTGCATCCTCCTATTACCCCAGTTAGAAATACTGCCCTCAATCTGAACCTTTGCCACAGGAACACTCAGCAAATGTGGCCTTGATGGGCATTGAATGAGAGGGGTCCTCTCAGGGTGGGCCCATGAGATCTCCATGCAGGCTTCTGAATGAAAATTCAACCCAGGCCTGAAGTTGACTTTTTAAAATAAAATTTACTGAGTTTTTTTCCCCATTATAAAAGTAATACATGCTCATTACAGAGGCATAGAAAATAAAGAAAAGATAAATATCTTAGGTGATTCCCACCTAAGAACAACCTCAGTGCTTTGAGGGGTGTGAGCTCTTTTCCCCATGAATAGCTCATAGACATAGTTTTTGCTGCGGCTGTTGCTTGTTTGCTTTTTGAGAAGGTGGAGGGGTCTCACTGTGTTACCCAGGCTGGGGCTGAACTTGTGATCCTCCTGCTCCCAGCATAGAATGACTGTATCATATCATTGATATAATCTGCATTCCATCTTTACCACCTGTCTTTAAATTTAGACATTTGTTCTATTTTTACAAACTTTTTATTATGTACTTTTAAAGACAATATAATCGTCTATCGAGTGTCACCATTTCCATTGAGTGCCACCATAACTTAACCTAGCTGGACACCTGTGTTGTTTGCAGTTGTCCCTATTATAAATAACACAGAGCTTTGTACCCAAAGCCCCTTCAGTGTTTCAGTTCATTTCCTTAAGCTAGAATCAGGTCTGGTGTGTTTTTCTCCACAGATCTGAGCTGCTTCCTTCTCTACAGCAGGAAGTCAATGAATATGAATTAGCTCAGTCCAGGATATAAAGCATTTTCTTGGACACTTGGGGTCTACTAGATGTTTTAATATTGACAGTCTGATGGTTGAGGCAGAACCAAGAATAGAATGAGGTAATTTCTCAGGTGACATGTTATCTGGATCAAGGACTCTGCTGATGTTCTAGGAAACTGGGAGTGCTCCCCACCTTCCTGGGCAACTCTCAGCTGATCCAAGATAAACCAGGCCTTGCATTTGAATACCTGAGTCTTGATTCTTAGCCAAGGTGATTATTCTGGAGTTGGTGATCCAGAAGGAATGGATGAGAAAGGGCATGGGAGGAATGGAGAATTAGCCAGAGGATTAGAGCAGAGGAAAATGAAAATGAACCTGCAGCGAAACCTCACTAGAGAGAGAGGCTCCCTCCTCCTCCTGCTGTTCCTGGGGAGAGGGACCAGCTGAATGAGGGGAAGGTAGGGGAACAGAGCCAGGATGTCCCAGCAACCCTGCTTCCCTGCTGTCTGGAGGAGACAGTGGAACTCAGATGAAGGGCCTACCTGACAAACCAACAGCCAAGTTACTGTGTGAACCTGTGTCTGATGGATATGGAAAATTACCAGAAGCCACTCAGCCAGGCAGCAATCCCCCTACTCACTGAATCTACAGTCTCAGGCCCTTATCTGAACCTATTGTCTCCAGCCCTTATCAGAGGATCCCCACCTTACTGAGAAACTCAGTTTAATCCCCACCTACTGAAAAAACCCAGTTCAACCAGAAAACTCCAGGTTGTCCCCCCCATTCCCTCTATATCTAGACCAGGCTGTAAGCGGCAGGTGGGGCCCAGATTCCACTGGTTCCCTCCTCTGCCAGTTTCGCCTGAATAAACCTGTGTTACTGTTGAGCTGCTGCTCTCCTTCAGTGTCCCTTGCTCATTTCAGCAGTCCCTGTGCCCTAGGTACCATGCTGTCCCAGGGACTGCTGAGATGAGCAAGGGGAGGACCCCATCTGCACAGGGTCACAGTCTCCTGGGATCTTCATGGAGGGAAGGAGATTAATGAGAGGCCCTCTGGGTCCGTGGCCCTAAGGTGCTGTTGAGCAATGAAGAAGGCTCCCTGAGGCCAAGACAGGATCTCTTAGTTTCCCAGCGCTGCCATAACAAATTTTGTGACCTTGAACAACAGAAATCTATTCTCTCACAGTTCTGGAAGCTAGAAGTCCAAAATCAAGGGGTCAGCAGGACTGAGTTCCCTCCAGAAGCTCCAGGGAAGGATTGTTCCTTGCCTCTGTCCTGGCTTCCGGCTGTAGCCAGCAATCCTGGGTGTTCCTTGGTTTGCAGCTGCGTCACTTCATTCTCTGCATTCTCTGTCATGTGGCCATCCTCTCCTCTTCTAAGGACACTGATCATTGGATGAGGGCCACCTAATCCAGTAACACCTCAGTTTAACCTAACTAATAACATCTGCAAAGACTGTTTCCAAATAAGATCACATTCTGAGGTTCTGGGTGAAATGAATTTTTTGGAGAACACTTCTTCAACCCAGTACAATGTCTTTGAAGAAAGGTATGGGTAATCAAGGTAGCTGATCCTTGCTGAATGACCACTAGCATGGGAGAAGGCTAGTAGGAGAGCCACTTCATTCTGGGCTGGCCCTGGAAATCTCCCAAACACCTGCCCACGTCACCAAAGAGTTATAAGCCAGGCTGGGTAACCAAGAGAAACAGCTGGACTAATCCCCCGATTAAACTTCCCTGAGTGTGAAACTGGGTGGACAGCAGATTCCGGAACAGCTGCCATGCCTCATCAGGTCCGTGTGGAGACCACCACTGCTGCTGTCCAGGAGGACCGAAGACAAGAGTTGGAAGCAGAGAAGCAGGGCCCAGGTGGCCCTGGCCACACTTGCAGACGGTGGATTTCAGCCCTGCTTCTCTTAAAGGTGGACTTGCTGCAGCTGCATGAAGGAACCACACTTCCTAGTTCCCTTCAGAACCCAGAGAAGAGAGGAGGGTAAGAGAGAGCAGAGGGACAGGACAGCACATTTAAAAATAACTTAACCACACCCTGTCCCCAAGCATTCCAAAGGCAGGAGTGTCAGTCAACTCCCCACAAGCCCTGGACTGACCCCCAAGGGCTTTCCAGACGGGGAAGAAACAGACCTAGACATTTCCTCTTTAGCTACACAATGCCAAACTCTGCTCTTATAGGAAAACGACCTGTCCCAGCTCCGCGGCTTCCTTGAAATTGCCTCCTCGGATGCACTTGCGATGCTGTGTCTCCCCAGCCCCTAGCTCCCACTCACAATCCTGGAGCTGGAGGGGACAAGAGGGTTATCAGTGTCCAGTGAAGCCTTTAGCCATGAAGGTGCCAGGTATAGAATAAGCCACCCAGGACTAGGGGAGCCACTGGCCTGTTTTTTGGGGAAAGAAGGTGTGAGAGGAGCTGCTGTGAGGCCTAGCAGGTGACAGAGCAGGTGCCCGGGAAAGCACAAGGCTTTGCAGCCACTTCAGGCAAGTGCTTGCTAGCTGGGCCTTAGCCTGCACCTCTGCATAATGGACACAGTGGTAACACGTAGCTTAGGACTCCGTAGGCTCTCAACATGTGTTTGTGGGTCCTCCCTGCTCCCACCCAGGGAGGGAAGACATGGAAAGAGACACAAAAAATTTTGGAAAGAGAACCTGGGGTTGTTCTGGGTGGAGAGGTCAGGTCATGGACATGGGGGAAGGGGGTGTTCCAGTGCCCAACTCTCTCTGCGGACTAGCTCTGGATGGGACATGGGTGGAGAAGGGGCAGACTTGGCTCAGGAGGCTACTGTTCCCATCAAGAGGTCTCAAAAACTGGCTCTGGTCAGCCTGGCTGGATGGAACAAACTGGTATCTCTCAAACTCCATACGCTCACTAGAGACAAGGATTATGCAAGTTGGTAAATTTTTAGAGGACTGTGGGTGGGAGACTGGGGGTCTAAAGCCCTGTGTGAGAGGAGGTTTTGAGATTCAGAAGCAATGGAATTGAATCAATCTACTGAAAAGTATAATGTACAAAGGCAAGGATGAAGGGTGGATGAGAAGGACACTTATGATTTGAGAGCTTTTTAAAAATACACCAAGCTGGATATGATGGTGCATGCCTATAACCCCAGTAGTTTGGGAGGCTGAGTCAGAAGGATTGCAAGTTCAAAGCCAGCCTCAGCAACTTAGCGAGGCTCTAAGCAACTTAGCAAGACCCTGTCTCAAAATAAAAAATAAAATGGGCTGGGGATGTGGTTCAGTGGTTAAGCACCCCTGGATTCAATCCCTGGTACCAACTGCCCCCCCACCAAAATGCCTCTTATAGCAGTTAAATCCATTAGACCCTGGATGCAACCCAGATGTGACTGCGTAGTGAGGGTTCAAAGTTAGGCTCCCCAAACTGTGTTATAATAATTAATATATAACCAAATAATCAATATATCAGGATCTATTATGCAGTCGTTATATTAGTCTGATTTAAATGTGAAATTGACTTAAAAAATGTTCTCACGGGTTTCATGAGCTGTTATGGCCTGAGGTGCCTTGAATTTCTGATCCTTTTTAACATGTCTGGGTAGCCAAACCCCAAGGCCAGGGCCACCCAGAAACAATTAGGCCATCTGCCCCCAGTTAGCTTGGCCCTCCTGCCACAGGCAGGCCCGTACCCAGCAGACCCTGCCAGAAGCAGGGCCTTCTGCCCAAAGAAGCCAGAAGTTGACTTTCAGCCTGCAATGATCTGGCCTGCCCCCAGCCCTCTGCTATTAGGGTGAAGATTACTGCTCTTTGCTTACCATACTGAGAAAATGAAAGCTCACCTCCTGTTTGGTCAACCTTCTCTTTCCTTGCCTATCAGCATCAACAGGAACAAGAGGCAAGATTAAAATTCATGGGTAGTTTCATCTGTTATCTGCGAGTCTGTATGAAAAATCAATGCATTTAAAGAACAATAGTGACATCTCTTGTCTTTTCCAGGACCTTTACATATGCCTTTTCATCATATAAACACAGACTGGACCACCAAGGGGAAAATGGGGAGGTCAGGAGTGAATTCTAAGTAAGCCTGTAAGTTTCTTTCCAGCATACTCAAGCCTGGAACTCAACCTCAGAAGGGGCCAAGTTTGAGGGACCTGGGAGGAGTCCTGAATGAAGGGTCTCATTGCTGCAGAACCAACCCAGGCGAGGGGCAGGAAGGGGTGTTAGTAAACACAAATGGAGAGAAGTGACTTCTCCAAAAAGCGTCTTAGTTCCCTGTCATCTGAGTTCCCAGAAACTCTCTGCAATAGCTTCTCAGCTACACGACCTCAGAGGGTCCTGCCTGGTGACCCTGTCCTCTTCCTCCTGCCAATCCTCTCTACCACCCCGAACCCTGCAAAGGCCTGTCCTTCCTCTCCTGTCTTTTCCCAGTTAGTTAACAGGAAGATGGATCCACAAACATTATAAACAATGCAGATTTTCCAGAAGAAAAACATGAAAATGAAAACGACTGAAGAAATGATCCCTGACACTCTTGGTGGCCTCCTGACCCCACTTGATGACATCTTGCTGGCTCCAATGTTGAAGAAGAAAGCCAGAATGTTGTGAATCAAATTCTTGAGGAAGCCTTAATTGAAATTTTTAGAAAAATGGACAAAGCACCATCAGCTGCCACAAGTTTACCATCTGCCTCTAAGGCAGCTCAACCCTGAGCAGTGGGTTAGCCCAAGAAGTCATACTATTTTTGCTTGGTTATAATTATTTAGTATAAAGGAAACTCGGTACAGAGGAATCTGTACCGAGTTTCCTTTATACTCTGTATTTGAACAAAATAAATGTTCAAAACACATTTATTTTGAAAAAATGAAAACCAGGCGTAAACAGCTGCTTCCTAATAACCCATGGTTATTTATTTTTAGTCTTTTGACAAAGAATGACAATGACGCAAGAATGGGAGCAGTCTGGATTTTATTAGAACCGTTCAGGAGTGATGATTTGTAAAAAGTTGATTTCTGCATTGCATAGAGAAATTATACCTATTACTTAGTCTAAATCTATTTAAACTGAATACAACATTCTTGTTAAATACCATGATACACAAACTCAAAGAGACTTACAAAAAATATTAAAAGTATATCATTATTCTGGCCAGGTGCAATGATGCACGCCTGTGATCCCAGAAACTTGGGAAGCTGAGGCAGGAAGATTGTAAGTTCAAAGCTAGCTTCAGCAACTGAGTGAGGCTCTAAGCAAACTTAGTGACACCTAGTCTCAAAATTAAAAATAAAAAAAGGAGGGCTGGAGGGGTGGCTCAGCGGTTACAGCACTTGCCCGGCATGTGCAAGTATGCAAGTTCAAACCCCAGCACCATGTACACAGTGAAGTCTCAGAGCAATGAAAGCCATGTGAAAGACTAAATAAAAATTGATTCTGTCTCTCTCTGTCTCACCTTGTCCTCTCTTTCTTTAAAAAAAAAAAAAAAAAGGACGAAGATATCGCTCAGTGGTTAAGTGCCTCTGGTCCAATCCCTGCCATTAAAAAAAAAAAGTATATCATTATTTTATATCTGTTTCCTGTCCTTTGTAAATGATTATGTGTTACATCTATAGGTGGTTCAGCTGCCAAAAAAATTTTTTTTGCATTGAGTTATTTATTTAGGTGTTTAAGCTCTTGCATTATTATTATAAGCTGGTGAACACTGACAATTTCTCTCATGGAACTATAACCACACAATCTCAGACAGTGTAAATATATGGTTGAACTAACATTAATACACACCAGCTCCTGGTGTGGTGGCACAGGCCTGTAATCCCAGTGATTTGTGAGGCTGAGGTAGGAGGATCGCAAACTTGAGGCCAGCCTGGCAACTTAGTGAGATCCTGTATCAAAATAAAATAAAAAGGGCTCAGGATGTAGCTCAGTGGTAGAGCCAACCTGGGCTCAATCTCCAGTACCCCCCACCACATACACACACGCACACACATATCACCATTTTATCAATTACATAATAAGACAAGTCATCAGGTATCCAAATATTAAGTTAATGTCTACTTAATTAATTGGTGGAAACCCACTTCTTCTTCTTCTTCTTCTTTTTTTTTTTTTTTGCCAGAGGTTGGGAAAAAGGGAAAAAAATCACACTTCAAACAAAAATTGGTGGGGTTGGGGATTTAGCTCAATGGCGAGTGCTTACCTAGCATGCGCAAAGCCCCGAGTTCGATCCTCAGCCCTGAAAAAAAAATTGGTAAACAATTTCCAATAAATATGTAAAAATTACAAGGATTTCAGAAATTTTATGATTAAGAATTTTTTCAGCTACATTAACAAAACATCTCTACCTTTTAAAAATATTTACTAAAGAACATATTCTACATGTTCTGCATAAAATAAAAGCAATATTTTACTAAAAACATCAAATAGCCCCCTCCCATTTTTTTCAGTTGTACCTGAGAGTGCAAATGCTAAATTAACAGCAAGTTGTTTTTTTTTGTTGTTGTTGTTGTTTTTTGGGTCTGGAAACATTAAATACATGAACGAACTCTGGCAGGGCACCATGGTGCTGGCCTGTGATCCCAGTGGCTCCAGAAGCTAAGGTCGGAGGATCACAAGTTTGAGGCCAGCCTCAGCAACTTAGCAAGAAACCTTCTCAAAACAAAAAATAAGGGGGTTGGGGATTTAGCTCAGTGGCAGAGCACTTGCCTAGCACCTGCAAGGCCTCGAGTTCCGTGCTTCGCCCTGAGGAAAAAAAAAAGAAAGAAACAAACAAAAAATAAAAATAAAAATAAAAAGGGCTGGGAAGTGCCTCTGGGTTCAACCCCTGGTACAAAACAAACAACAAACAAACAAAGGTGTACACAGGTATGAATGTGGGAGATACCAACATAAAGTGAGCAGGCAAATGACCATATAGCCCCTACAACATTTGAAATGACTGAAGGAATAAATCACAAAAGGTCCTGGGATTTTGGTTCTGAATGACACTAAAAATATACAAGTGTTGTGGTGGGCATTTTGACACCTAATCTTTCTAAATTTCTTATCCATTGATACATTCTGGTACAGAAGTAGATTTAAAAACATAATAATGCATGATTTCAGAAAAAGTCAACTGGGGGAGCCACTGCAGTTATGGTGCTTGCCTGGCATGTGTGAGGACAAGGGCTTGAACCCCAGCACCACGTACACAAAGAAGTGGTGGAGCAACTAAAGCCACATTGTAAAAAAATAAGAAAAAAGAAGAATGGTACTGGTGTAAATTCAGGCGGAGACATTTATTGGGATTTGTTGCTCTCAGGCCAAATTCACCTGCGCCGCCATAATGAGGGTGGGCATGGGAAGCGACAGCTGGCAGGGGAAATGGCATGCAGGGAGAATGGCACAGGGAAAATGGCACTGGACTTTCTCCAGGCAGCTGGTTTTATTGGTTAAATGGGAGGAGTTGATGGGGTTGGCCTTTCAGAGATTGGCTGGTGGATCCATCAATCCATTGGAGCTTGTCTGCCAGCATCTTGATTGGCTGTTCTTTTCAAGGGCAAGCTGCCCTGTACTCTGCTCCTTAGACAGCTGGCAAGGCCTCCTGTCTTGTCTGAAGCCCTGTTCCCAGCCAGCCTAACACACATGAAAAACAAAATGAAATTGATTCTCTCTTTCTCTCTCTCATTGTTCTTCTTAAAAAAAAAAAAGAAAGAAAGAAAGAAAGAAAGAAAAGAAAAGAAAAAGAAAAAAGAAGAGGGGCTGGAGTGGTGGCTCAGAGGTTACAGTGCTTGCCTGGTATGTTCGAGTTCGTGAGTTCAAACCCCAGCACCATGCACACAGCGAGGTCTGGAAGCAACAAAGCCACATGAAAGGCTAAATAAAGTTGATTCCCTCTTAAAAAAAAGAAAAGAAAGGAAGAAAGAAAAAGTCAATTGTACAAGTGATAAGCACATTTTAAAGGTTGAACAGCAAGAATCTTTTGCTCTGTGTCCAAATAGGTTGGACCTCAAACATAGAGGCTGAAATTCAAGCTTGTTACATGGTCAAACTGCTCTCCAAAACTCTGGTGGACCCTTTCTCAGACTTATTCACCACACCAATATGTGGCTAATATCTACAACAAATGAGGACCCATCTTAATTTCTGCTTCCAAGGGAACAGCATCAGACACCCCACTGCAGTGCTCCCAAGGCCTGCAATATAACAGACACATAACCAGTTTCTTCATGAAACTTAAATTTACAAGACCTGCTGGACACTGGTGCACCATCGTCAAAAGGTCTATCAAGAGTGTGGATGGCCTCATTTCTCCACAAGAGTAATGCCATATGTTGCTTCACATACTCTTACTATTGTGGTCACTCCATATTTCTTAAACTCCTCCATGAGCTTGTTTTACGTCACATCCTATGTAATAAAAATCTCGTGTTCTTGTACGTGACTTACATGGGAACAGGGTGGTTCATTCCAGCCATGTTAATTTAGTTAAAAAAAAACACTCAACAGAATTACGAGAGAATGTTTAAAATTGAACACAAAACGATGCAAGGTAACTGAAGTCTGCTTCAATATACTCATTTGATACTCTCCATGCTTTGAGTTTGAATCTGGGAGTGATGGGAGATGGAATGAGACTGCTCACAAAAGGAGGTGATTCTTCACCCCAGTGACATTGAGGCCATAGAAAGGAAGTGCACTGAGGGAACTCTTATAGAATGCTCAGTCCAGGTTCACCTCTCATGGGGGCTTCTCAGAGGAGTGGGGATGAACTTCTACAGTTCCCTTGTCTGTGCAAAGGTTGTGCTAAGCCTGGCAGTAATACCACTGCCCTCATCAATGTGTGATCAAAGAGCACCACAGAGCTGAGGACTACTGTGGCTCAATCACACAGCCATTCCCAAGGCAGTGATGGTACAGGAGTGGCAGGCGGCCATGAGGGCACCAGACTGCCCACAGATAGGAGCCAGCCCACAGTTAAGGGAGCCAGGACCCATACCAAGCTATTTTTAAATAATATAAAAGAAGAGTGCTATTGAAACATTTGTCTTAAAAACCATCAGATGCTTTTCTTCCTTTTTCCTCCTCCCACTGGGAGAACATTCGTGTTGTTAAGTTTATTCTCTTTCAAAATGTGCTTGGCACCTGCCTTAAAAAGTGCAAACATATTGTACAATCTTTGTATTTTATACTAAAATTGAGGTCTCTTAAAACAATTATCCAGGTTCTTTATAAACCTTATAAAGAGTAAAAGGGCTGGAGTGGTGGCCCAGCGGTTACAGTGCTTGGCTGGCATGTGCAAGTACGCGGGTTCAAACTTCAGCACCATGTACACAATGAAGTGTCTGAGCAACAAAATCCACATGAAAAACTAAATAAAATTGATTCTGTCTCTCTCTCACTGTCCCTCTTTCTTAAAAAAAAGAGTAAAATAAATATAATTATCAAAAAACACTGAATCAATACTATTTTATAGTAATAAAATATTTTGGTCTTTATTCCAAGAACTGAGGAGATTTGCTTTATATGAATTATAACTTAATCTCTAATTTTGAATACTATCAGTATGAATATTGAACTCCCTAAATTGAAGCCAAAAGAATTAGTCAAAAGTATCAAGAGAGAACCTACAGAATGGGAGAAAATCATGGCCTGCTGCGCCTCCAACAGGAGCTAATGTCCAGAATATACAAAGAACCTAAAAAACTGAACACCAAAACCACTAAAATTTAGTGCGAGGGAGCTAAACAGAAACTTCTCAACAGAGGAAGTCCAAAAAGCCAATAAATATATGAGAAAGTGTTCTACATCACTAGCAATCAGAGAAATGCAAATTAAAACTTCACTGAGATTCCACCTCACTCCAGTCAGAATGGCAAAAATGAAGAATATGAACAATAACAGATGCTGAAGGGGTTGTGGGGAGAAAGGAACACTAACACACTGCTGGTGGGACTGCTAGCTTGTTCAGCCACTCTGGAAAGCAGCGTGGAGACTCTTCAAAAAACTAGGATGGAGCTACCTTACAACTCAGTTATCCCACTCCTTGGTATTTTCCCAAAAGAGCTAGAATCAGCATACTACAGAGACACAGCTACATCAATGTTTATAGCAGCCCAATTTATAATAGCTGAACTATGGAACCAACCTAGATGCCCCTCACTGGATGAATGGATTAAAAAACTGTGAGATATTTATACCACACATATACACATTCACATACATACATGAACACACACACATACATACAATGCAGTTCTGCTCTGCTATCAGAGAGAATGATATCATGGCATTTGGAACCAAACGGATGGAAATGGAAAAAATTATGCTGAGTGGTATTTCCCAAACACGGAGACTTAAGGGCTAAATGTTCTCTCTCATATGTGGAAGCTAGAGTAAAACCTAAGACAGGATGAAAGTTAGCTAAGTTTAAGTAATGAACTCACCAAAGTTGAAATTTCATATAATCTGGGGGAACCATAACTGTGAAGGTGGGGGAAGAAGGGAGGAAGGCAGGAAGAGGAGGAAGGGACAAAAGGGGTTATCAATACAGCTGGGAACACTTGACTCCCAAGAGAAGCCTAACTATACACAAGCAGGTAGAGAAATTCAGAAATTCAAAAATTAATACACATGTATAAGCTCATTTCCAATAATCGCACAGAGGTATTACAGAGGAGACATGAGATTAGGGAACCGATGAAGGAGGGGAGATCCTGGAATAGGATCGGCCTTAACTTTGTCAATATCCATGTATACATGAATATATAACAATGATTCCCTCCAATATGTAAGACTATGTCAGCGGTGGCATGGCAGTTACCACGCTTGCCCGGCATGCTTGAGTATGCGAGTTCAAATCCCAGCACCACGTACACAATGAAGTGTCTGAGCATCGAAAGTCAAATGAAAAACTAAAATAAGCATTGTTTCTCTCTCTCTCTCTCTCTCTCACTGTCCCTCTCTCTTTAAAAAAAGAAATGTTGAACAAATAGAGTCAAATTTATTTATTTTTCAGTCTGTTTTTTTGTTTTTCCGACACTTAGTTGTGAATGTGGTGCTGGGGTCAAATTCAGGTCCTCATGCGCCCCAGCAAGTGCGCTGCTGAGCCATCTGAGCCATCATTCTGGAAATTGATCACCAGCACTGTGGCAATACTTGAGCTGGATTTAAAAGTAGAAACTTTATTTTTTTATTTGTTCAATATAGTTTTACATATTGGAGGGAATGGTTAGGCATTCATGAACATATGGATATAGACAAAGTAATTTAAGGCTAATGCTAGTCCATGGTCTTCCCCCTTTTGGGTGGTAAATAAACTACAACTTTGTCAGCGGAAGAAGAAGAAGGGAAAAAAAATAAGAATAAACAGAGCAGTGAAACCTGAGCCCCTTTGGCAGGGCCCCGTGAGGATCTTGAGAAGCACCAGTAGCAACTCACCAAAACTCCCTTGAATGTGGGTGAAACCCTTGGCTGAAATCCAGTTCTGCAGCACAGCATCAGAAGAGGAAAATCACAGAGGAGCCGGAGCGGGCGTTGGGAGCATCCAGTGCCTGCTCCGTAGGAAGCAGCCTCTCCCGCTGCGCCATGCTGCGGGGGAAGGGGCACTTTGGGCAGAGGGGACCTGGGTTTGGAGGTGTCTCTATTTTCTCCCTGGGATGGCCTTTGAGTTCATGGACAGGTGTGAGACTTAGTGGGTGGGCACCAGGCTGTGAAAGCTGTCACCTGAGAGAGGGGTCCTTCTCCAGGGATGCCAGCGTCTCCAGCTTCCCTCTGGATTCTGGAGGTTTCGGGCTCTCAGAGCATTTCTCATTGGCTTTGCTGCCACTGCCTTACCTTCAGGAAACTCCATCCAGCCTCCCAGCCACAGGCTTACACCTGCTTTGGGAAGGAGGCCCTCCCCCACACTGCCCCAAGGATTCCTCCTGGACCTTCCTTCTCCCTTCAGGCTGGTGGAGGTTTGCTGGCCTCTTCTGGACCCCACTCTCCCTGGCTGGTCTTCATAGTGCCTCGGGGTTTGACTGAAGCTTCTTCAGTGGGAGTTGCTGAAGCTCTTTCTTCCCCTGGGCAGATCTTACCTGCACTCTTGCCCAAGGTTCTTCCTGAGACAGACCCACAGGGGCCCAATGCCCAGTCTTGTCCTCCTACATCTCCTCCTGGACTTGCTTCACAATCCACTTATGGAGTTGAAGGGACACCCATGGGTGTCAGGAACTGTGAAGGGGCCTGGGATTTCACTCTACTTGTAAGATGACCAGGTAGCACTGCTCTAGTTTCATGGGTGCTGGCAGAGGACATGAACCCCTGGGTTGGAAACAAAGGACTTCTTTGCTCAAGAATGCAGGAAGCATGAACTTCATGGTCACATTGGTGACCTTACCCTCCAAGTCCCATGGAGACAGCAGAGGCAGATTCATGCGGGTACTTCACAGGTGAGGAGCCCCTGGCTTAAAACACCAATCTCGTATAAGGGACTGCAAAACAAACCTGTCCACCCTTTCCCCAGTGGCAGGTATTGTCTCCATGATATTTGACAGCAAACGAATTTGCCTTTTGTCTCGGAGGGAGGGAGACACTACCCCTTTCTTCCAAGGCTTTCACTATATAAGCATTCTGGAAAAGGTAGTCCAGAACAAAAAGCTATTAATACCTCTGCTCCAGGACCTTGAGAAATGTGAGAGACCCACGAAAAATTGTCTCCCAACACCCGTGAGCCAGATCAAAGCTGCACAGGTTGTTGGCTCTTTCCCCTGTCCTTGGCTTCCTTGGGTGGCTCATTCAAATGTCCTATACTCCCTTCCCCCAGGTCTCCATGCCTAGCACAGTGACTGACCCCTAAAAGATTTTCAATAAATATTTGTCAAATGGATTAGTGAATGAATGCATGCAGGGTGTCTATGTAGAATTTCTGCTTTAGCAGCATGAAAACAGGTAACCCAGGCCAGTCCGGTCAGTTCTGCTATAACCAAAGGTGGTGTCAGGAGTCTATGACTGTGTTCCCACAGCCTCCTGATTTAGGAGGGCACTGAGCTTGGTTTAATACTGTGTCATCAGCATCATGAAATTCTTTTTTTGTGGAGGTGGGGAGAGTACCAGGGATTGAACCCAGGGATGCTTAACCACTGAGCAACATCCTCAGTCCTTTTTCATTTTGAGACAGGGTCTCACTAAGTTGATAGGCCCTTGCCTGAGGCTGGCATTGAACTTGCAATCCTCTTGCCTCAGCTTCCAGAGCTGCTGGAATTTCAGTGTGTCATCACACCCAGCTACCATCTTGAAATTTGTAATATTTTAATACAGCTCTACAAATAATGCAGCTGTTCCCAGTTATGACGCTACGTATGTATTCCTGAAAGTCAGAATGCTGGGCAGAATCATGGAACAGAAACCTCAGGACTTAACGGGGAAATGGAATTAGGGGCACAAGACCTGAAAACTTTATCACTGACACATAAAAAAATAACCAACCATTGAACCATTGCTCCAGCCTACATGGTTGTATTCTTAAGATTATCCTTTTACTCTTCACAATTTCTTCTAGGAATTCATGCAAAGGAAATCACACATTGTGTATACAAAGACATGTGTACTGTGCATATCAAAAATCAGAAACTACCTGATTGGTTATGATGACACGTAAGTGTAGTAAAATATACTGTCTTCATGAAAATCATGTGGAAGAATATGTAGCAATTAGAGAAAATTAATAAATTGATAAAATACCTTGAAGTAACATATTTATAAAATGGCTTAAACAATAGAATCTTGATTTAAAAACAACATCAACAAAAAGCCATGTAACATGAAAAAAGCCTGGCGTGAAATGTACTAAATATTAACAGCGGATTCTCTAAGTAGTGAGATTGAGTAACCTTTCTTTTTCTTTTGTCATTGTTCTTTTCAACACAGAATTGTTTTATGTTTTTTTAAAATTTTTTTTATTAGAAGAATATAGAAATACAGTTGAGGGAGAAACAGTATCAAAACATTATCAATCAATGGATATAGACTTTGTTATTGAGGGGAAAAACCAGATCATAGATAACCACCTTGGATTTTACCTTTTGCAGTTTCCCCCAGAAGAACTCATGCGTTAACTGGATAGTTCGTGGAGGAATGACATCGGCTTCTGGGATGGTTTCCCCATCTTCCCAATTTCCAGTCTCCTATAAGTTCTTCATATACCCTCCCCCCTCCCCATTCCCCTCCCTGCACCTCTGAGAATCCTATAGAGCCATCCCCCTAATGTTCTGAAAGTCATTCAATTTGCAGTTTTGCTAGGTTAGCCGTCAGCCCTACTGCTTCCCCAAATATGTTAGCATCAACAGATGAGAGAAACCATTCGGCCCTTGAGTGTCTGCGATTGGGAGACTTCACTAAGCATAATTCCATCCATCTCCATCCAGTTGATTTCAAAAGACATCATATCATGCTCC
>PVKS010024267.1:0-31268 GCA_004027875.1 Aplodontia rufa
TCTAACGTACTGCTTCCCCATGTATTCTAGCATCCACAGATGAGAGATACCATTCGGCCCTTGAGTCTCTGAGATTGGGATACTTCACTTAGCATAATTCCTTCCACCTCCATCCATTTGATATCAAAAGCCATAATATCATCTTCTCTAATGGCTGAGTAGTATTGTTTAGGACCTCACTATGTTTCTAAGTCACTTTGAACTTGTGACCTCCTTCCTCAGCCTTAAGAGCCTCTGGGATTACAGGAATGTGCCACCAAGCACAACTGATTTTTTAGTTTTATTTTGAACATACTTATTTAAAGTCTCTGTGTGGTTAATCCCGTATCTGCACTTCCTCAGGGACAGTTTCTGGAAACTATATAACTATGTACCCCGTGCATGGGCCATAGTTTCCTTTTTCATTGCATGATTAAAATTTTTTTGTTGTTGAAATTTGTCATTTCAAATGATACATGGAAACTCTGGAAATCAGACCCTCTCTCTCTCTCTCTCTCTCTCTCTCTCACACACACACACACACACGGTTTGTTATTGTGACTATTGGTTTTGTTGTTCCTTTTTGAAGACTCATTTGGACTAATTCTGTAAAAATTTCATTCTTCATCAGGTGCAGCCACTGTGTTCTCTACTCTGTTAGCATAGTGTTCTGCTGATTTTGTATATCTTAAATGCCTTGAGTTGATAAGTCAGGCTTTTCCAAAGTGTTCTGTGTGAGCCTTAGCTTTCCATTCTTCCAGACCCTCAAGTTCAGCCAGGCATAAAAGACAATCTTCTTGGGTCTTCCAGGGCATGGACATAGTCTGTGCATGTGCAGGGCCTTCTAGATTCCTAGGAATAGTCTTCATATTTTGAAGCACCAGTGACTTCTGTGTCCTCACTTATTCCTTTTAACCCTCTTATTAACACTAGCAGGTATTGCCTGCCAACTTGGTTTGCTTCAGTGCTGTACAATTGTCACTGACTGATTTCAACATGTCCCCTGTATGATGGTTCCCACAGAGTGAGCTTTCAGGAAGGTCAAATATGAGTTTTGCGAATAAGGTTTTCCAGGCAACTGTCAGAAAGGTCAAAAGGTGACATTTTTCTGGGGATGGGGCCCTCCCAGTGTTCCAAACCCTGTTTTGCCCCCTCTGCAGGGTGGTTGATATGCACAGTTGACTTAGTTATGGATACTTCAGAGGTGGGAGAGAAGATAGAGCAATTGAAAAGGGCTCAGCTCTTCTTACTGAGAGTTGTCTCATAATTTTTATATACAAATGCTTAAACTGTTAGAAGATTTTGGTTGATCTTCAGGGTCCTGGAAATGTTGATTTTGACAATCTTTTGCTAGTGGTCTCTGGGCTCTTTTGAAGAAGTGAATTTTTGAAGCTCTTACTCTGCTATTTTCAGAATTTCAGAAGTTCTCGCCATAAGTCAAAGTTTTTTTTAAAGAAATTTAGTTATTGTACAATCAAAATGCATCCAAAGTAATAATTTGATATGAATATATTCTTAAATTAGATTTACCCCCTAGTTCTCCAGCTATTCTCCCACCCATACCCCTTCCCACCTGACCCTTCCCCCTTCTTCCCGATACATATCTATGAATGCCCTAGGTTATGTATTACTATGCCTTTCTTGGGTCTAATACTTTAGGTTGATCACCTTTCACACAGGCCTGGGTCTAGCTCTAGCCTCTACAGATAAGATAAGATGTTTGACCCTTTTTGACTTTCAGGGTTAGGTAACTTCACTCAACATGATTTTTTCCATCACCATCCATTTACCTTCGAAGTCTGCAATATCATTTTTTCTAATTGCTGAGTAGAACTCCATGGTATACATATATACCACAGTTTTTAGATCCATTCATCCAGTGAGTGGCATCTGGGTTGGTTCCATAATTTTTATTGCAAATTGAGTTGCTATGAACATGGATTTTGCTGTATTCATTGTCTTCTGTTGAGAAATTTCTATTTAGCTCTTTGGCCCATTTATTGATAGGATTGTTTCTGTTTTTGAGGATTTTGTAAATTCTAGATATTTGTTCCCTGTCAGAAGACTCACAGGTCATGGTTCTCTCCTATTCTGTTGGAAGTCTCTAGGCAATTTTCATCATTTCCTTGGCTGTGCAAAATCTTTTTAGCTTTATGACATCCCACTCACTGATTTTTTGACTTTGCTTCTTTCACTTTAGGAGACATGTTGAGAAAACCTTTGCCTACTCCCCAATTCTGGAGTGTTGGTCCTAACTTTTCTTCTAGCAGGTGCAAGGTGGCTGGTTTAATTCCTGGTTCCTTGATCCATTTTGATTTGATTTTTGTGCATGGTGAAAGATAAGGGTCTATTTTCAACTTTCTGCAAGCGGCTGCCCAGTTTGTCCAGCACCATTTATTGAATAGGGTGTCTCTCCTCCATGTTATATTTTGTCCCTCTTTGTCAAAAATCAGTTGCTTAAAGATTTGTGGGTTTGTTTCAGGGCCTTCTATTCTATTCCATTGGCCTTTATTCCTATCTTGATACCAGTACCATGCTGTTTTTGTTACTACAGTGCTATAGTATAGTTTTACATCTGGAATAGCAAAATCACCTGTTTCATCTTTCTTGCTTAGTAATGTTTTGGCTATTCTGTGTTTCTTATAGTTCCAAATGAATTTGAGAATTGCTTTTTCTATATCTGTAAAGAATGATATTGGTATCTTGATGGGGATTGCATTGAACCTAGACAGAGCTTTTGGCAGAATGGACAGTTTTATTATATTAATTCTGCCTAACTAAAAGCATGGAACATTTGTCCATCTTCCAGGTCATCTTACATTTCATTCTTCAATGTTCAATAATTTTTGTTGTAGCAGTCTTTGACTTCCCTTGTTAGATTAATTCCCAAGTATTTTATTCTTTTCAAGGATATCGTGAATGGGACTGATTTCCTGATTTCTTCTTCTTCCCCATTATTGTTAGTGTATAGGAAAACTATTCATTTATGGGTATTGGACTTGTAGCCTGCCACTTTGCTAAATCTGTTTATAAGCTCAAGCAATTTTCTGGAGGAGTTTTTTTGGATCTTCCAGATAAAGGATCATATCATCAGCAAAAAGGGAGAGTTTGACTTCCTCTCTTCCTATTATTATCCCTTTGATTTCCTTCCCTTGTCTGATTGCTCCAGGTATTTATTAAGAAATTTGGTTATTGTACAAGAAAAAATGCATCCAACATAATAATATTATATATATATATAATATTATATATATATATTCTCAAATTAGATTTACCCCTTATATCCCCCCTATTCTCCCACTCTTTTCCCTACTCACCAGGCCCCTTCCCCCTTCTTTAAGATACAGGTCTGTGAATGTCCTAGGTTATGCATTACTACCCCTTTCCTGGGTATAAAACATGAGTTTGCCCACCTTTCTCAAGAACTCTATTGAATTAATGTGGTGAGAGCAGACAGCCTTGTCTTGTTTCTGAGTTTATTTGATTTAGTGCTTTCACTTTTTCTCTGTTTAGTGTTATACCACCTCTCAGATTACCACTTCCTTCAAGAAAGCTATTTTTGCCTGGAGCCTCATTTTGTTGCAGTTTTTGGTTTAAGGTTCCAGGACTTGGACTTGGTACCTTGAGGGGTTGCTGGGAAGTCTGCTGCATTGTTGAAGCTAAGCAGTAGAAGTATGTCACTGGGTGCTAGGGTCCCAAAGGTGGGTGGGCCAGAATGGACCAACCTATGTGCTGCACTGAGATCTGGGATCCTCGGTGGAGGGATGTGCTCAGTGTATCTGGATCTGACAGGTGTGCATGACAGCTGGGTGGTATCTGGGTGTGGGGTCCTTGGAGATGTCTGGCTAGCCTGCTGTAGCCTATGCGCTCTGAGATGGGATTGCTGTGTACTGTAGGTTTGATTCATAGTGTGTGCTCAATAAATATTTGTTGAATTGACCTGAAAATACTATTAATATGAAGTTATGTTTTGAACACAGCTCCATTTACTCTTTCAAGTAGAAGTATGATTTAGGGAGGCACAGTCAGCATATATATGGGTATGGGGGAAAGCATAGGCTACTGCTGGTGGGTGGGGAATGGGGGGTTATGAACATATAAATCAATTGGTGTTAATGGTCTCCACAGGAGAATGGACATAAAAAGATTTTTCTTATGCATAGTTCAAAAACATCTTTCATCATTTCCATCATTGCCTTAAGGGACACTAATAGTTCACATGCTAGACAATTGACTTCTGAACTCAACTTCCCTGACAATACCTCAAGTCAAGTAGAAGAAGGGACAAAACTCTGAAAAAAACAGCAAGGACCCAAAGAAAAACAACCAGCTAAGGATCTCAGACCAAGAATTTGCTTCAATTTAAGGAGTGAGAAGTTTAGGCAGAACCCACCACACACTAGTGCATCCCAGGACTCCAATCCCAACACAGCAGGCTAGCCAGACATGTCCATGGTTCCCATAGATTATGTGTTGCTATGCTTCTGGTGGGTTTTATACATGAGTTTGACTACCTTTCACCTAAGCCTGGGATTAGCTTTAGCCTCTACAAATGTGGGAACTCTGAGTTCGGCTAACTTTGCTCATATGATTTCTTCCACTGCCATCCATTTATCTTCAAAGGCTGCAATATTGTTGTTTCTAATAGCTTAATAGAACTCCATTCTGTATATATACCACAGCTTTTGGATCCATTTATCCAGTAAGGGGCATCTAATTTGATTCCATAATTTTGCTATTGTAAATTGAGCTCCTACGAACATAGATTTTGCTATGCTGATGTAATGTGCTACTTCTAACTCCTCTGGGAAAATACCCAGAAGAGAGATAGCTGGGTCATATGGTGGATCAAACCCTAATATTTTGAGGAGTCTCCACACTTCTTTCCAGAGCAGCTGTACTACTCTGTAGTTCTTCCAAAAATGTGCTAGTGATTCTATTTCCCCACCAACCCTCCAGCATTTATTACTGTTTGTATTCATCTTTGACAGTCTGATTGGAGTGAGGTAAAAATCTTAATGTAATTTTGATTTCTATTTCTCTGAGTACTAGTGATTTAGAACACTTTCTCAAGAATTCATTGGTTTGCTTAATGTCCTCTGTTGAAAAGTTTCTGTTTAGCTTTCTTGCCCATTTATTGAGTGGATTGTTTCTGTTTTTATTATCAAGTTTGAGTTCTTTTTAAATTTTGGATATTATTTCCCTGTCAGAGGAATCACAGGACACGATTATCTCCCATTCTTTAGGTTCTTTTTTTTATTTGTTGAATATGGATTTACAATCAAGGGGTAATCATTATCAAACAATCAAGTGCAAATATATATATTCACATAGGTAGCCAAGACTGATGCCATTCCATGGTTACCCGCCCCCTTGGGTTCCCCATGTTTACCCCAATTAAACCCCTGTGTTAAATGGACTTCTCATGGAGGTCCATATGAGTTGATTTCCCCATAATCTCTCCCTCCAGTCTCCTTCATATCCTTCCTATTCCACACCCCTTCCTGCCACCCTCCCTACATCTCCAGGTATCCTAGACAAGGTTCCCACTCTTTGTGTAGAAATTCATACATGTTGAGGTTATTATTAGCTTAGCCATCTATTATACTGTTTCTGCTTGTATTCTAGCTTCTGCAAATGAAAGAAAACATTCAGCCCTTGAGTCTCTGAGATTGGGATACTTCACTCAGCATATTTTTTCCCATCTCCATCCATTTGGCTGCAAAACTCTCATAATATCATTTCCTCTAATAGCTGAGTAGTATTCCATTTGGTACATAAATGTACCAAAGTGTTTGAATCCACTTGTTGAGTGAGGGACATCTGGGTTGGTTCCATAATCTAGTTATAGTAAATTGAGCTGCTATAAACATTGATGAAGCCATATCTCTATAATATGCTGATTCTAACTCTTGGGAAAATACCCAGGCATGGGGTACCTGGGTCATAAGGTGGTTCCAGTCCTAATTTTTTGAGGAGTCTCCACACTGCTTTCCAGAGTGGCAACCAGGTTACAGTCCCACCAGCAATGTGACAGTGTTCCTCTTTTCCCACATCCCCTCCAGCAACTGTCATCATTCATATTCTTCGTTTTTGCCACTCTAACAGGTGGAATCTCAGTGAAGTTTTGATTTGCATTTCTCTTATTATTAACGATGTAGAGCATTTTCTCATATATTTATGGGCTTTCTGGACTTCTTCCACGGAGAAGTTTCTTTTTAGTTCTGTAGCCCATTTTTTGATTGGATTATTTGTGATTTTGGTGTTTAGTGTTTTTAGTTCTTTGTGTATTCTGGATATTAGCCCTCTGAGGTGTAGCAGGCAAAGATTTTCTCCTATTCTGTTTGGATGTCTCTTGACATTCTTGACTAATTCTTTAGCCGTGCAAAAGCTTTTTAATTTAATTCCAGCCCATTTATTTATTCTTGATTTTAATGATTGCACCATGGGAGTTTTGTTAAGGAAGGCGGTGCTTACCCCTATGTCCTGTGGTGTTGATCGTACTTCTTTTTCAAGTAAATTTAAGGTTGCTGGTTTAATATCCAGATCCTTGAACCATTTTGATTTAATTTATTTAATTTTTGTTCAGGGTTAAAGGTAAGGATCCAACTTCAGTTGTCTACATATGGCTGTCTAATTTGTCTAACACCATTTGTTGAACAGGCTGTCTTTCTTCCACACTATGCTATTGTCCCCTTTATCAAATATCAGATAGTTAAAGGTATGGGGGTTTGTCTCAGAATCCTCTATTCTATTTCTTTGTTCTTCAGACCTGTTTTGATACCAATACCATGTTGTTTTTGTTACTATAGCCCTATAGTATAATTTCAGGTTAGGAATTGAGATACCCCCTGCTTCCTACTTCTTGCTGAGTAATGTTTTGGCTAATCTGGGTCTTCTGTTATTCCATACAAACTTGAGAATTGCTTTTTCTGTATGTGTGAAGAATGACATTGGTATCTTGATGGGGACTGCATTAAAACTGTATAAGGCTTTGGGTAGAATGGCCATTTTGATTATATTGTGCTTAAACATGAACATTGAATGTTTTTCCATCTACTCAGGTTTTCTGATATTTCTTTTTTTAGTGTTTGATAGTTTTTTGTAGAAGTCCTTAATATTCTTTGTAAGATTGATGCCCAAGTATTTTTAATTTTTTGGAGGACATGGTGAATGGAACAGATTTCCTGATTTCTTCTTTCACGGACTTGTGCTGGAGTAAAGGAAAGCTAGTGATTTATTGGTGTTGATATTATAGCCAGCCACTTTGCTGAAATTGCCTATAAGCTCTAGAAGTCTTCTGCTTGAGCTTATTGGGTCTTCTAGGTATAGAATCCTGTCAGCAGCAAATAGGGACAACTTGACTTCCTCTTTTCCTATTTGAATTCTTTAATTTCCTTCTCTTGTCTGATAGCTCTGGCAAGGGTTTCGAGGATTATATTGAATAAGAGTGGTGAAAGTGGACAACTTTGTCTTGTTCCTGAATTCAGTGGAAATGCTTTCAGTCTTTCTCCTTTGAGCATAATGCTGGCTATGTGTCTGTCATAAACGGATCTTACATAGTTAAAGTATCTTCCCTTGATCCTTATCTTCTCCAGAGTTTTGAGCATAAAGGGGTGTTGAATTTTATCAGAGGCCTTTTCTGCATCAATTGAGATGATTATATGATTTTTATTTTTAATTCTGTTTATTATTCTGTTTAAGTGGTGAATTACATTATTTTTTGATTTGTGTATGTTAAACCAGCCCTGTTTTCATGGAACGAAGCCCACTTGATCACGATGTATTATCTTTTTAATGAACTTTTGGATGTGCTTAGATAGAATTTTATTAAGGATTTTTGCATCCATGTTCATCAGGGAAATTGGTCAGTAGTTTTCTTTTCTTGATGTGTCTTTGTTGGATTTTGGTATCAGTGTAATATTTGCTTCATAAAAAGTGTTTGGGAGTGCTCCCACCTTATCACTTTCATGGAAAAGCTTATAGAGCATCAGTGTTAATTCTTCTGTAAAAATTTGGTAGAATTATGCCATATATCCATCCAGTCCTGGGCTTTTCTTTTTTGGAAGAGCTTTGATTGCTGCTTTGATTTCACTACCTAAGATAGGTTGGTTTAGATTTAAATGTCATCTGGTGTTACGTGGGGATGTCATAAGTTGCCAAGTATCTGTCCATATCCTCCAGATTATCAAACGTGGCAGAATATTAATTTTCAAAGTAGGTTTTCATAATCTTCTGGATTTTTGTTGAGTCTGTGGTGATAACTCCATTTTCATCTTTGATTTTGTTGATTTGCTTCACCTCATTCTTCTTTTTGGTGAGGTTGGTAAGGGGTCTGTCAATTCTGGTTATTTTTTCAAAGAACCAACTGTTTTGTTGATAATTTGTATGTTTTCTTTCTTTCTTTTTTTTTTTTTTTTTTGGTTCTCAATTTCATTGATTTCAGCTCTGATTTTAGTTATTTCCTGTCTTCTATTAGCTTTGGAATTGGATTGTTCCTCTTTTTGCAGGCATTTGAGTTGTAGCGTAAGACTATTTATTTGCGCTCTGTCTAGATTTTTGATGTATGCACTCAGTGCTATAAATTTACATCTTAAGAATGCCTCCATACTATCACAGAGATTTTGATATGTTGTTTCCTCATTCTCATTCATTTCCAAGAATTTCTTGATTTCTGCTTTCATTGCCTCTTTTATCCATGCTTCATTTAAGAGGATATTATTCAATTTCAAAAAGTTGGAGTAATTTCTGTGGTTTTTCTCGTTGATTGCTAAGATCATAGCATTGTGGTCTTTCAGGATATATAGGACTATATCAACTTTTTTGTACTTGTTAAGGTTAGCTTGGTGGACTAGGATATGGCTCATTTTAGAAAAGGATCCATGAGCTGCTGAGAAGAAGGTAAATTTAGCTGACTTAGGATGGAATGTTCTGTAGATGTCTGTTAAGCCCAATTGATTAATAGATTTGTTCAGATTGGAGATGCCTTTATTGATTTTTTGTTTTGATTATCTGTCTAGTGTTGATAATGGTGTATTGAAGTCCCTCGGTATTATTATGTTGAGATCAATGAGGGGTTTAATATCCTTGAGTATTTTTTCCACATATTGGGGGGATTGTAATTGAGGGCATAATTGTTAATTATTGTTATATCTTCTTGAAGAACTGTCCCTTTTAGTATGATGAAGTGTCCATCTTTGTCATTTCTGACTAGTTTTAGGTCAAAATTAATTTTATCAGATATTAGGATCACCATGACAGCTTTCTTTTTTGGGTCATAGGCCTGGTAGACATTTTGCCAACCTTTCAGTTTCAGTCTGTCTATTTTTGAGTGCGAGGTGTGTCTCCTGTTGACAACATATTGTTGGATTTTTGTTTTTTGATCCAGTGAGCCAATTTGTGTCTTTTAACTGGGGCATTGATACCATTCACATTCAGAGTTAAAATAGATATGGGAAACTGAGTCTCTAACTTTGTGACTATGGTTGAGTTTTGAGCCATCTCGGGTATCTTTTGGTGTGTAATATGTTTATTCACACTCACTTTTTAAGGGTTTAGGGTATTATTAGCATTTTCTTCTGAATGAAGAATATCCTTGAGAATATTCTGTAGCTCAAGGTTTGTGTTCACGTATCTTGCTAACAAGTTTATCATTGAAGTATTTAATTTCCTTGTCACATTTAAAGCTCAGCTTTTCAGGGTATATTATTTTTAACTAAAAATTGTTTTTTCTCAAGGCTTGAAAAATATTGCTCCAAGCTCTTCTGGCCTTCATTGTCTGATCTGAAAAATTCATAGTGATCCTAATTGGTTTGCCTCTGAATGTGATTTGAGGCTTTTCTCTAGCTGCTTTTAGAATTCTCTCTTAATTTCTGTTATTCATTTTATACATGATATATCTTTGTGAATTTCTCATTTGATTAGGCCTGTTTGGTGTCCTATAAGCATCTTAGATTTGGTATTCTGGGTCAATTCTAATGTAAGGAAATTCTCCTTTATAATTTCACTTAGAAGATTCTTAATGCCCCTTGTTTGCTATTTGGAGTTTTCTTCCAGTCCAGTGACTCTCAGGTTATTTCTCCTCATCTGATCAAATATTATTTGGAAGTTCTGGTTATGTATAGTAAGTTTCTTCTCTTGTCTGTCCTCCTTGAACATGACTTTTCTCAGCCTGTCTTCGTTATCTGATGTACGTTCTTCAAGAGCTGAGGTTCTGTTTTCAGTTGAGTTTACTCTGGTGTTAGTATCTTCCAGTGAATATTTGATTTGGTTGACCATGTTTTCCAATTCTGATAGCTCTGCTACATCTCTTTTCAGGGTGTCTAATTCTTTGTAGAGTTGATCTTTCATCTCATGGCATTGTTCCCTTTTTTCTTTATAAAAGTTGTCTGTTATCACTTGAAACTGATCTCTGATCTCTTTCCTTAATTCTTCTTTCAACTCTTTGATTGCGTTACTAATCATAATATTGATACAATTTTTAAAATTTTCATCTATGGCCCCGACTATGGAGTCCTTGGATGGAGAGCTGTGAGGTTGAGGAGGAGAATTATTTCCCCTTTCCCACATTTTCAGATACAGGGGGTGTGTCTTGAAGATCAACCATATTACTTGGAGCTTCTTATGAATTTGCTTCATTGAGTTGGGGTGCTATTTGGGAAGCTCAGATCAATAGCTGCCAGTCTGATCAGTGAGGAATTGAAAGCCTATAGGTGCATATACTAGACGGTTCAACTAAAACAGTTATAATGATGATTATCACCTGTAGGACCAGTTTTCTTCCATGAGAGCTCTCACAATATATTACAATAGCAAGCAGTTACCCATTTTGAAGGATATCATTTTCTTCAGTTGTCAGGGCCTTTGTAGGTGGGGAGAAGAAATGACTTGAAAGCCAAGGAAGTGAGGTAGCAAGGTAGTTTAGAACTCCTGGCTTAGAATAAAGAGGTACAAGGGTTTAGGGTGGTATAATTTATTCAATTAGGAATAAGGAAAAAATAGGAATAGTGGGGTAAAGACTTTGGGTGAGGATGAGAGAACAGCATGTAGTTTAGGAATTGCCAGAGAACAGTGGAAGAAGAGGTTAGTATGGAGCGTGATTCTCTTCAACCCAAGGAGACTGAGGGCTAGTTTGCTATCATGAAGAGTTTCCCTGGTTGGATTATTCCAATGCTACGGAGACAGCAGTTGAGTATGAGATGATACAGTGACAGTAGAAACCAACCACCAATACATACAGACAAACAAACAAAAAAATATACATCCAAGAACACCAAATTTAGTAATAACAATAGAGCTAAAAAGGGTAAAAAAATAAAAAAGCATTAAAATGTTAAAAGTTGAAAAATTTAAAAATACTAGATGGCAACAGGAACCACAAAAACAAAACAAAACAAACAAAAAAAGAACTTGTGCAAGTTCTGAGTTTTTGCCCCATAAGTCAGCATATACCATGGGGGAGTGTGATCATATCTGCCATCTAGGTGGAGACTCTTCCCAGTTGAGCTTGACGTGGGTTCTGGGGGGATGAAGCTTGGTAATCTCTGATGGCCTTGGGTTTTCCTAGAGGATCCTGTCAAAATTTTCAGCTGCAGAGGGATAGAAGACCCTGCCCTCTCCTGCTTCTTGTGAAAATAGAGTGCAGCACCACCTGAGATTCACTCCTGGGCATATTATTTTCTGCCTGACCAAACTTCTGCTCCTCTTAAGCAAGGGACCCAGAAGCTATAAGGAGTCCAGTAGATTTTGGTGTATGGGACTCTGCCTGTTCCAAGGAAGGTGGCCGGCTTGATGTTAGCTTCCCTGGGTTCACTGTTGCCCCAATCTTGGTTGTCTTGTGATCTTCAGAGGCCCCAAGAGCTGCTCTGTGGGGTTGTCACAGTCCCAGCAAGGGAAGACGGGCATGAAGGAAGCTCCAGCCTAATCGAGTCAGTATTTATGTAGTTTTCAATTGAAACCACTAGTGGACGTAGAAGCCCAGTCCCACCTGATGCTGGTGCTAGACCTTGCTTTGTTCAAGAGTTACAAGCAGCTTTTGTAACAAGTGGCCACCTTGGATAAAAATGCCGTACTGAGCTGAGTTCTGGTCATAGATTCCTCCAGTTTGGGCACATAGGAGGGCAGGCAGGAGGCCACCCCTTGCATGTTCCATGAGCTGGAGAGAGGGATTCCAGTCCCACACAGTCACCTGGGCAGACGGTCAGGACACAGAACACTTAGATCTGCTTCTCTGTTCATAGAGGCTCCCTAATCTGTAAGTAAATGATGAGTACGGTTTCACTTTTGATGGAGTGACCATCCCCGCCCTTAGGGAAGTCTCAATATGGTGGAAGAAGCCATCCAGCTGGATTGCATGGAGGAACACCTGTAGGCTCGCTATTGTGAGCGATTAAATCTTTCCCAGAGCTTGAGAATCAGCTGTTATAAACTATGAGCACAGGAGTCTGCTAGGGTGTTCCCAGCTGTGTCCATGTTAAATTACTTATGCCGTGCTTCCTCCCCTCTGGGATAACTCCCTGCCCCCTGGCTGTGAAGCCAGCAGTGATCAATTTGGTGCAGGCGCACAACTCACTGATTAAATTCGTTAATGCAAAGCTCTTTTCCTTTGGTATTAATGAATTAAACATCCCACACACCGTCAGCCAGATCCTACCTTTGGATACCACATCCAAATCCTGCAGTGTGAACTTTTGCTCAGGAGCATCTGGGGATCGCTGCTGCTGGAGTGGGTGCCATGTTCCAACCCTTCTGTAGGTTCTCCCTTGACACTTTGACAAATTCCTTGGCTGAACAAAAGATTTTTAATTTAATGGCATCCTACTCATTGATGTTTTACTTTAATTCTTTCTCATTGGCAGTCTTATTGAGAAATTCTTTGCCTCCTCCTAAATGCTGGAGCGTTGGTCCTAATTTTTCTTCTAGCAGTTGCTTGGTAGCTGGTTTAATTCTTAGTTCCTTGATCTATTTTGATTTTATTTTTGTGCAAACTGAGAAATAAGGATCTAATTTCAACTTTCTGCACATGGCTGTCCAGTTCATCCAGCACCATTTGTTGAATAGGTTGACATTCCTTCATGTAATATTTTGGCCATTGTCAAAGATCATATGACTAAAGATTTGTGGGCTTTTCTCAGAGTCTTCTATTCTCTTCCATTAATCTTCTTTCCTATTTTGATACCAGTACCATGCTGTTTTTGTTATTACAACTCTATAATATAATTTTACCTCTGGCATTGTGAAACAACCTGTTTTATCTTTCTTTCTTAGTAGTGCTACTCTGGATTTCTTGTTATTCCAAATGAAATTGAGAATTGTTTTTTCCTACAACTGTAAAAATGACATTGGTGTCTTGATATGGATTGCCTTGAATCTGTATACTGTTTTTGGCAGAATGGCCATTTAATTATATTAATTCTGTCTAACCAAAAGGGTGGAACATCTTTACATCTTCTCAAGTCTTCTTCAATTTCTATCTTCAGAGCCCAATAATTTTCATTGTGGGGGTCTTTTACCTCCCTTGTTAAATTAATTCCCAAGTATTTTATTCTTTTTGAGAATATTTTGAATGGTAACAATTTCCTGATTTATTCTTCGGATATATATATATATATGTAATCATATAGAAAAGCCATTGATTCATGAGTGTTGATCTTGTAGCCTGCTACTTTTGAGAAATCTGTTTATAAGCTCAAGCAGTTTTCTGGGATCTTCCAGATATAGGAGTATATCATCAGAAAAAGGCATAGTTTGACTTCTTCCCTTCCTATTCTTACCCCTTTCATTTCTTTCTCTTGCCTCATGGTTACAGATGGAATTTCGAGGACTGTATTCAATAAAATTGGTGAGAGGAGGGTGTTTCATCTTGTTTCTGAGTTTGGTGGAAATGCTTTCAACATTTCTCCATTTAGTACTATACTAGCTGAGGGTTTGTCTTACATGAACTTTATAAAGTTAAGATGATCCCTATCTTCTCTAAAGTTTGGAGCATAAATGAGTGCTGGATTTCATCAAAGGCTTTTTCTGCATCAATTGAGATGATCGTATAGTTTTTGTCCTTACTTCTGTTTAAGTGATGAATCACATTTCTTGTTTTGTGGAAGCAGCCTTGCTTCCCTTAAATGAAGCCCACTTGATTGTGATGAATTATCTTCTAACTATGTTTTTTAATATGATTTGCTAGAACTTTATTAAGGATTTTTGCATCAGTGTTCATCAGGGACTGTAGTTTTCTTTTTTTGATATGTCTTGTTGGGTTTTGGTATCAGAGTTATTGTTGCCTCACAAAATATGTTTTCCTGATTTTCAATTTGTTGCAGTAGCTTATTAAGGAGAGGTGTTAGCTCCTCCTCATAGGTGTGGTAAAACTCAGCAGGGAGTCCATCTGGTCCTGGGCTTTTCTTCTTTGGAAGACTTTTATTCTTTTTGTTTTTTATTTTTTTGCAACAACTGTTTTAATCTCCTTATATAATGAGAATATACAGCATTTATCTTTCAGTGCTTGGCTTATTGCACTTAGCATAATGCTCTCCTATTCTATCCATATTTAGGCCAATGACACAATTTCCCCTTTTTTTAAAGATGAATAGTATTCCATTCTATTTATGTTCCACATTTTCTTTTTTTAATTTTTTTAAATTTTTGAACAACCATACAAGTTTTTAACAAAATAATATAAAATGTGTATAGATTCTGGATATTACAATTACCCCCAGGAGTGCCCCGCAATTACCCACCCTTATCCCTCCCTTCCCCTTCCCACAATATCTCTAAAAAAGGATTATGTTGTATAGCAGTACATCTTATCTGGATTTAACACATGATAATAGACCAACTTTCTCACTGGCCATGGTCTAGTCCCAACCTCCACAGATAAGTGGAGACAATCAACCATTAGCTCTCTGGGTTAAGCTGATTTTACTCAGCATAATTTCTTCCATAGCCATCCATTTACCTTCAAAGGTTGCGATATCATTGTTTCTAATTGCTGTGTAAAATTCCATTGTATAAATGTACCACAGTTTTTTGATCCACTCATCCAGTGAGGAACATCTGGGTTGTTTCCATAGTCTAACAATAGTAAGTTGAGCTGCTATGAACATAGATTTTGCTGTGTCACTATAATGTGCTGATCTAAATCCCCTGGAAAGATTCCCAGAAGTGGAAAAGCAGGGTCATATGGTGGGCTCATCCTTAGTTTTTTGAGGATTCTGCACACTGCTTTCCAGAGGGACTGTACCAGTCTGCAGCTCCACTAACAGTGTGTTAGTGTGCATATCTCTCCACAGCCCCTCCAGCATCTATTATTGTTGATTTTCTTCATCTTTGCCATTCTGATTGGTGTAAGGTGATATCTTAATGTGGTTTTCATTTGCATTTCTCTGATTACTAGTGATTTAGAGCACTTTCTCATGTATTCATTGGCTTGATCAATGTCCTCTGGTGAGAAGTTTATATTTAGATTTCAATGCCTGTTACTGGGCTGTTTAGGATTTCAATATCATCCTGCATCAAGTTGGACATGTTGTATGCATCTAGAAATTTGTCCTTGTCTTCCATGTTATCTAATTTAGAGGAATATGTTCTCAAAATATGTTCTGATAATCTGTTTGATTTCCATAGGTTCAGTGGTGATCAACCCCTTTTGGTGGTGATTTTGTTGCTTTGCTTCAATTCTCTCCTTTTAGTAAGATACATTAGAGATTAGTAAATGTTATTTATGTATTTTTATTTTTTGAAGAACAAACTCTTTGTTTCATTGATTATTTTTAGTCTTTTTCTTGTTGTCAATTTCAATGATTTCATCTCTGATCTTCTTTATTTCCTATCTTCTGCTGGTTTAGGGCTTAGATTGTTCTTCATTTTGTAGGGATTGGAGGTGAAGCTTAAGCTTATTTATTTGAGATCTCTCCTGGTTTTTAATGTAGGTGCTATAAATTTGCCCCTTAAGAATGATTTCATGCTGTCCCAAACATTTCAATATTTTGTGTCTTCATTCTTGATCTCTTCCAAGATTTCTTAATTTCTGCTCTCATATCTTCTTGAAGCCATTCTTCATTTAATAGAATATTATTCAATCTCCATGAATATGTGTATTTTCTGTTATGATTTTTGCTGTTAATTTCAAGGGCCCTGGCATCATTGTCTGATGGGATACACACAAAATAATATGTATTTTTTATATTTTCTGAGATATCCTTTTTGAACTAGAATATGGTCTGTTTTGGAGAAGGATTCATGTGCTGCTGAGATGAAGGTTTACTCAGCCAATTGGGGGTGGAATATTCTATAGATGTCTGTTAAGTCCATTTTATTTGTGGAGTTGTTTAGACTGTGGATCTCTATAGATCTTTTTTTCTTTGATGATCTGTATATTGGTTATAGAGGAGTATTAAATTCTTTCAGTATTATTGTTTGGAGGTCCTCAAGTAGTTTCATGTCCTGGACCATTTTTCCACATAGTGTGTGTGTGTTGGGGGGGGGGGAGTATTGGTGCTTGGAGAGTATATATTTACTATGATTTATATATTGCTATTTTATTTTCCCTTTATGAAGATGTAATGGTCTTCTTTATCTCTTTTTTTTCAAATTTATGTTTGAAAATTATTTTTAATATAAATATTGCAAATCCAGTTGCTTTCTTGGGCCATATGCCTATCCCCCCCCCCCCGTTCTTTCACCCTTAAACTGTAGATGTTGTTGGCTATAAGGTGGGTCTCCTATAAGCAACATACTTTTGGATATTGTTTTTTGATCCAATCTGCTAATTTGTGTCTTTTTATTGGTTTGTTGAGACCATTCACATTCAGAGGTATTATTGTTATGTGGTTGTGGTTCATAGTCATCGTGCTATATTAGTGACATTTGTGCTTTCTTTTTTGTATTTTGATAACATGAACTTTTATTGAATTTCCCCTGTTGGTGGGTTTTGAGAAGTGCTTCCTTGTTCTTCTATCTGGAGTTTATCTTTGAGCATTTCTTGTAATGCTGGTTTTCTGTTGATGAATGCTGCAAGTTTTATCTTATGATGTAATGTTCTTATTTCCTGATCAAATTTGAAGCTGAGTTTTCCTGGGT
Source organism: Aplodontia rufa (assembly GCA_004027875.1). Classification (NCBI taxonomy): domain Eukaryota; kingdom Metazoa; phylum Chordata; class Mammalia; order Rodentia; family Aplodontiidae; genus Aplodontia; species Aplodontia rufa. Next base: position 17,053 of record PVKS010024267.1, read on the forward strand.
ATAGTATTCTTGGTAGCATATGGTGGTCATTCAGACATTGAAAGATCTCCTTCCATGATCTTCTTGCTTCTAGAGTCTGAAATGAAAAGGCAGACATGAACCTTATTTGTTTGCCTCTGAATGTGATTTGGTATTTCTCTATCAGAGCCTTTAATATTCTTTCCTTAATTTCTCTGTTACACATTTTCAATATATTGTATCTTGGTTAGCTTTTGTTCATTAGGCCTAATTGGGGTCCTATATGCTCCTTGGGTGGGCATATCTGATTCTATTTTAATATGGGAAAATTTTTCTTTTAATTATTTCATTGGGAATTTTCTATATGTCATTTGTTTGCTTTCAATTTCTTATTGTATCCCTATTACTCTTATATTGTTTCTTCTGATTTCATCTCACACATTTTGAAAGTTCTGCTCATACTGTGTTTTTTTCTTCTTTTTTATCATTCATGTGCTCAAGTTTATTTAGCCTATGCTTAATGTTGGATGTTCTTTCTTTAAGAGCTGAGGTTCTGTATTCCACAGATGTTAATCTATTATTAAATTCATCCATCCTTTTCTAAAGTGATTGATTGAAGATTTCAGCTCTGTTACTTTTTCAGTATGTCTATTTCTTTGATAATATAGTTTTCATCTCTTGAGTTTTCTCAGCCCTCCATTATATTTTCTCTTAGTTCATTGTTCCTTTCAGTAATCAGATCATTAATAATTTTTTGTAGGTTTTCTTCCTGCTCCTTCTTAGGAGAGTTGTGGATTTGAGGCAAACATTTTCTATCTTGATTCTTCTTTTTTTGAAGACCTTCTTCTGGATCTCTGAATTGAGATTTCAAGTCATTCTTCTTGTAAGACAAAGAGTTGGTTCAGACATAAATCCTTTGATGATTACCTTCTTCAGAAACCTGCTTTTGCATGGAGCCTGATTTTGTTCCACATTTTGGATGTAGGCTCAAGGTTGCAGATCTGAAACCTGGGTAGTCTTGGGTGCCTGTTGGGCCTGGATTAGGAGACACCCAGACCATACATTGGGTATTTTTGGGCTTGGACTGCCTCAGGTGGGGATGCTCCTCTGGTCTGTCCTGGATATGTGCGGGGGGCAATCAGAAGCATGTGAGTGGTTTTAAGCCTTAAGGGAATACTTGTGCTTTGTAGAGTCTTTGGGGTACCATGAATCAGTACCACAATGACACTTGAAACTTCAAGTAGGCAAGAGGCTGAGGGAGGCTAACAGCGAAGACCAAGAAGGAAGGGATGTCTTTTGAGGCTACTGGACTGCTCCTCATGGTGGGACAAGAGTGTGGGACTTTATGTGAATCCGAGTGTGTGGACAGCTTGTGGTCATCTTGGATCCCAACAGAGGTCTTCTTGGAGGAAAAATGTAGCCTGCAAAGGAGATGAACTGGCAGATTACTTGAACTGAGAGAGGGATGTTAAAAATAAAGAAAATGTACCTTCCACACCAAGGGCACTGCACGTGGCAGGCCCTGGTGGGATGGTGGTGGGTGGGTGGGGAGTCATGAAGCACATGGTATGGAGAAGATTCATTGAGCCTTTGCCTTCCTACCTCAGAAACTACCAATTTTAAAACTGAGATGAGCCGGAGGAGCAAAATTATGGAATTATATGAATAGCATACTTATTTAACTCCAAATCATAATGACCAAAATGACTCTCAGAAATGAATGTAATCAGAGGAACATTTTTTATACCAAAATGATCAGAAAAGTGATGGGCTATGCCTAGAATTTCATTCAGAGGCACAAATGTTATCCACAAAATATTTGGAAATAAGTCAAGGGTGGGACTAAAATTACTTTTGCCTTGTCCCCTACTGAATCCCATGCCATCAACCTATCACAGTAACACAGACAGGACTTCACATATTTTTGTTATCCTTATCACCACATAGTGCATTTTTTACTCTCATGCCCACATTTTAAAGGAAGAAAATAGAAGCTTGCAGGGTGAAATGTCTTGTTCAGTGTTACAGAGGGAGTTGAGGAACGGCCAACCTGACTGTCCCTGGGCACTGCTCCATAGCATTCCCCACCTTCTTTTCTGGTTAGGGTTAGTGGGTGGGAAACACCTGACCCAGTGGGCTTAAGTGAGTTCAAGAGAGCCGGTCAGCAGGGCTTGAGCTCTGGAGTCCCCTGTTGTAATAAAGTCCTTGCTTACCCAGGAAGTCATCCATGCTACTTAGTCACCTGGCCAGTCCCTGCTTCCAGTCGGAACATGTACAGCAGTGAGCGAGTCTCTCTGCTGGTCTTCCCACTGGTGCTTGCAGTCCTGCTATGCCAGACCCATGCCCACTTCCATTTGACTCCAGGAATTGTATGTACTGTGATCCTCCTCTGCTATATGTACCTCTACTTGCAGCCTGATTTGATTCATACTTCAGTGTGCCTGTGTCTGCTTCTCTCTGCAGGAGAATCATGGAGAGAATATTCATACCCTGGGTTGCGTTTAGTTGTCTTGTCCACAATGCTGCAGATCATATCAGATTACTTGCACACTAGTTTCCAGGTACAAAGGAAGGGGAAAACGGGCCGTGGAATTTCCCTAATGAAAAATAGGAGTCTTAAAAGAGTGCATTTAACAAATACTTTTGTGACACTTGAATGAGGACTCATATTTTATAGTGTCTCCAACAAGTTTTGAGAAAAAAGGAGAGGCACTTCTTGTGTAACTGTAACATTCAATTAGTACTCAATGTCTCTTTCCCAAGGTTTCTGACTCATTGTATTACATTCCACTGGCCCTGTGTCCCACAGCATCCATGAGGTCAGGCTGAGTCCCCAGGTATTTTATAATTATTCCACAAGTAGTGGGTGTGTGGCTTCTTGAGAAGAATCATGGGCTGTATTCAACAGGGCAGGAATGGAATGCAGAGATTGCTTCAACAAAATCCTTCTCATCACAGATGAGGAAATTGGGACATGTAAACATTTTGACCAATTTCACATGGAGTTTCTACTTGAATGATCAGATTGGGGGCTGGAGTGGTAGATCAGCAGTTACGGCACTTGGCTGGCATGTGTGAGTATGTGAGTTCAAACCTCAGCACCACATACACAGTGAAGTGTTCGAGCAACGAAAGTCATGTGAAAAACTAAATAAAATTGATTTCTTTCTCTATCTCTCACTGTTCCTCCCTCTTAAAAAAAAAAGTGATCAGATGATTGGATTGGGGGAGTAAAATGGAAGAGACATGGAAGGTAGACCTCAGATGCCGGGGAAGTTCAGACCTGATTTGACTGGTCTTATTATTGGACTATCTCTTACTCTGTTACAAAGGAAGTGTGTGCAAATGCCCTCTCCATTCCATTCTTTCTTTACCACACAAGAGGGAATAAAACATCCTCCCCTCATTTGAAACATGACCACTTTCAGATACTCTTACCTCAGCCCTCACAGCCAACTTGGGCTATCTCCAGCTTAACACTGTCCACTTTCATCCCTTTCTCTGGTTCCTTTTCTTGTGGTGCCATCTGAGTGGATTTCTCTGAATTCCAAACATCAATAAAGAAAATTCCATGCCTTCTGGCCATTTCGTTATAAGCTACTTAAAATAAAATAAGTCTACCCACTTAAAGAAAAAAAGACCTTTGAGGTTGCATTACCAGGGTGGTTGGTTGGTTTGCTCTGGGGTTGGGGCTAAAACTCTATGCCATTGTCTCCCTCAGTGACTGCTGGCAGTATTGTGGCATTTCTAATTTTCTCCTATGAAATGCTTTACCAGAGCCCAATCAGACCATAGGGTGGTAATGTTAGCCACCAAAAGCTTGCAGTCTGGTTTGGAAATCACAGTTAAATCTAATGTGAAAGAGGAAGGGAATGAATGCCTGATGATGGACTTAAGGAAAAGAGTAAATAACAAAATCTTTCCATATTTTTTCCCCAAACCTGACTCCCAAGTTGGGTTAACTGTAGTCACACCCAACTTGACCTGACTCCAAGGCCAAAGGGATGTTTCCTTGTGCAAATCATAGAAACTGCTTCAACAGCAATTGATTTCCGTGCCTGTGAACAGGAACTCATCCCTCCCTTGCTTACTTACCACAGGACCACTGTGAGTAAAAAACAGGTAAGGCCTCCATGGAGGTATCAAATGGGAGAGGTGATCTCCAGGCTGCCCCCAGGGTCCCACTTCCTCTTCTCATTACCTGTTTTGCTCCACTTTAGCCTGAGCTATGTCAACAGGCCAGAAGCAGATATATGGCTATGGAAGGAGGCAGGAGAGGCACTTTGCAGCCATAACTCTTGGGATGTGCTTTATGGTTTGCAACTCAATTAAAACACATTTTCTCTTTTAAATCTTACAATACTTTTTTTTTGGGGGGGGGAAGGAATCATTTTTTCACCTCCTGGATGAAAAAGTAAATCAATGAATCCACAAATGATTTTTCCAGAAGCTGATTTTGGGGGAGATGGCAGAAGAAAAATCTGGATCTTGTTTCCTCTTAGTTCCATCTTCTTCTCTTTCTTTAGTGTCATCATCATCTGGACCCTCACATCTGAGCAGGCATGGCAGCTCTGGAGTACATGTCATTTCTTTTCTGGCTCGCCTTTACTTTCCTCCAACTGCGTCAGGTCCTAGGGACAGCGCAGATGCGGTAGCTGACTGGGGAGATGGTGATGCCAGCTCTGAACTTGAGGCTCAACTTCTCATTGTTCGGGGGTTTGAAGGTAAATTTTTGTGCAAGGGATGTGAAAAAAATAAACAGCTCAGCCCTGGCCAACTGTTCTCCAAGGCATACACGTTTTCCTGAAAGACAAGTGCAGAGAAGGAGTTATCTTCTCAGCTGTCCTGATTCCCAACAGTGGCTGCAATGCCTTTCCTCCTGAGCAGATCTGGGCTTTATGCCAATCACCTTATTTATCTGACTGCAACCTGAATTCATCAAAGCATAGGTTACAGAGTCTAGTATCACCAACTCAAATGCCTTTGGGTATCGGGCAGTACTGGGGTGAAAATGCATGTGAAACAGACTTTGTCTGTAATGAATGAAAATTTCCTGATAACTTCTTTACCTTCAGGATTTGAAATAGAGTCTCATTTGGAATTAAAGGTCCAAATTCTTTCAATTTCTGAATTTCCCCATAATGAGAATAAAAAGTGCTGAGGAAAGACCTCCAAGGATCTGAGTCTGACATGTTCTCTGGCTCACTAAGTCTGCATTTGTGTTTTTCCTAGTTTTTTCCCCCACTTCTCTGATAAAGGCTCTCTTATAGAAACTTTCCTGTCCCCTCAGCACACTTAAGGTGGAGAATTGAGACAAAAGCAAAACAATATAAAAAAAATCTTCTTCATGTTCTACAAATCTGGTTTTGAATAAACCTATCTCCTTACCATTCTGCCTCCTGAAGTTTTGTGGGAATAGAAGAGCAGTAAAGCTATTTCCCAGGGTAACTGCCCCCAGTTTCTATTAGTTAGCATCCATAAAAGTCCACAACTCAATCCTGAATTTTTGGGGTAAGGAAATATATTTTGAAAACTAGCAAGGTGGAGAAGATGGAGGATACGCCAACAAGACCATCTAAACCCAGCTGAGGTTTCAAGAAACTTTAATCCCAAGAGAAGGTGGGGAAAAGACGGCAGAGGTGAGGGAAGGGCTGATGACTAGGGACCTCTAGGTAGTCTGTAAAAGCTGGGGATTGGTAATCAGTTGATCCTGATGTCCCTGTAAAACTCAATGTCTTAGTTACTATTATCTTGGTGTCTTGAGCCTTGAAGGAGGAGAAGAAAGTAGGTAAAGTTAGGACTAATCCACTTGTAGTACCATTCTAGACAAACACTACTCAACAGATATCAACCTCAATATTAAATCTACCTCAGTGATTAAGGTAGCACAGGGGGCAAATGCAGTGTGAAGACAGAGGTGCCAAGCTTATTATCCTGTATTTCGTCACCCATCAGACAGCCACAGGTCCAGGTGAAGAATTAGTGCTTTCTGAAAACGTGCCCATCAAGTCCCTGAAGAACAATCCAGGCAACTGTATTCATGACCACCTGTCAGAGGTATTGTCTACAGCAAAATTGTTGGGAGACTAAGAATATTTCTCAGCTATATAACCTCCAAATTTAGTAATTTTTAAAGTGAACTAAAAGCAAGGAATCTTGTAGGGTTTTATTCTGGTTTTCCTTTGGTTATAACAAAACCATATAAGTGGGAGGGCAGGGTTGACCAAGAAAGTAGGTGTGTAGCCTAAAGGTTTTCAAAATGGATTTAACAAATAATGGCAAAAACAGACATCAGAACCATGTTTGTTTTTCAGTCCTTAAAAGGAAAGTCCAAAATACAAGTAAATAAACATTAGAGAATTAACACACAAGTCATCTGTATCCTATGCCCAATGTCTTCCGAACTGTGAGGATGTCACTGTCATGAGGGGTCTTCTGTACTGCACTGCATGGGTCTGCCCCCTTGAAAGGGTCTTGATGAAAGCCTATGCTTCTAACATGGAGCCCAGTGGTGGAGCCTCCTCTGCATGGTTGTCACTTGGCACTGCCCTGGCTACGTTCCACTCTCTGTTAAGTGTGGAGAACATTTCCTCATGAAGAGATTCAGGTCCCGAGGTTCTCTACATCTTTGTAGGAATATCACTGAAGTGATGCTGTGTTGTTCTCATTTCATCCCATCAGGTGGTACATGATTTTGACTTCTGTCATTATTAGTGGTCACTTGATTAAGGTGTTATCTACAAATTTTCCCCTGTAAAATTATTAGTTTTTTCTTTTTATAGCTAAAAATATTTTGATAATATGTGAATAAACCAATCTTATGAACCTTTCATCCACTAATTTTCATGGCCATGTCTTAGCCAAATTATCTACTATTGATGGCTGCCAAATGATGATTTAAATTCTATCATTCCTTCCACACTTACTAGCATTTAATTGCTTGCTCTCCTTCCCATTTACTTATCCACTCATTTATTTATATCAGCATGGATTCCTGGATTCCTCTTTTTATTCAAAGGGTTATAATCTGAACTAATTGTTAACTTTTTTTGATGCTCAAAATATTCCCAATTTGGCTATCTGATGTCCACTCAAGCTGGCATTTCCTGACTTTTTGGCACAACATCATGTTCCAGGCTTATTTTATATTTACCCTTCCCTAGCCCTGGAATTAGCCATTTTTTCCAGGACTCCTGGTTCCTTTTGTTGGATAATGATAGGCAGAAATCAAAAATCAAGGTCTGAGCGTGAGGCATGCTCACTGCTCTCTGAAGGCTGTTCTAGGTCATGTCAGTGGACAGGGCAGGAGAATATAGCTGTGCATATAATGTGAGTGTTTATTCAAATATGTGTATACACCCCCATATTAATGTCTCTATTCACTTATGTATCTATTTATCTACCAAGTATCTGAGCTCATATAAGTAGCCTCCAATTCCAACCCAATACCTGCTCTAGGCTTCTGCTCGCTTACCTGAGTGAGCATCCTCTTCACCCCTTCACCTGGGCTACAATCCCCCACACCAGTCACTACCACCATCTTTCTTAAGTGCATTTTTAAAAGTTTACTTTCTTTATATATATATATATATATATATATATATATATATTTTTTTTTTTTTTTTCACCAAAAGGGGGTAAAAAGCAGAAAAAAAGAAAAATACGAAGAAGATAATAAAAGGTGTTTGGAATCCCATCAACCAGACAAAGTCTCTGTTAACATTTTGACATCTCCTCACTATGCTAGTGCTCATTTCCCAGGAGCCATAAATGGAATTATTCACTGCTGTTAATCCAATAAGCCAATTTTGCTACTTTGTTTTTCCCATGTAATTAAATATTCTTGGAAATTTGTTAAGCCCTGTGTACTTCCATTTTGTCCTCACTAAAAACAGGTTATTGAGGAAATAAAATTAGATCAATGTGCAGAAGTTCTCAATAAGTATAAATGGTTACAATTATGTCATTAGTGGACATAATTGTAACCATTACATTAGCATTAGTGGACAAAGGCAGCCTATGTCTAATTCATCTGTTTCCCTCATCTTTATCTTGTTAACTATTGCAAATAGTATGATTGGCACCTTTTAAAATGGTATCAAAAAAGTTGTGTTACAAATATCCAACATTCTCCTTGAAGAATCTATAAATTATGACAAAATTGAACAAGTCAAGTCAAAAGCCAGGGTTGAAAAATGGCTCTATCAACGACCACTATGTGACTATGACCAAACAATTCATTCTAACAAAGCTCAACCTGTCTCACTTGCTGAATATGTAAAACAGTATTTCTTCTATGCTACACGGCAGGGCAAGGGTCCCAGTTAGACAGCAGGGATGAATTTGAGTTAAAAGAATAAAATCCAGGTTAAGCCTGTATGATGGTTCATTTTAGTTGTCAACTATACTGGAATGAGAAACACCAGGAAAATTGGTAAAGCCCACTTCTGGGTGTGTCTGTGAAGGTGTTTCCAGAAATAATTGGTGCATAAATCAGCGAACTGACAGGAGAAGTCCTGCCTTGAATGCAGGTAGCACTCTGCAGTAGCTGGGTGCACAGATGGAACAGGAAGTGTAGCTGGGGAAAGCTTGCCTGCACATGCAAACTCAATTCTTATTGAGCAGGTAGGGTTTTTGCTGCTACCTGCACCTTATACCCCAGATCCCAACTTCTACAATCTTTGAATTTGGACTCACTCCAGGGATTCTCCAGGGAGCTTCCAGGCCTTCAGCTTCAGACTGGCTTGGGTCCATGGTCCCTCCCATTCTGAGGCTTCCATCTTCATGGACTGATTAGCTACTGGTTTCTCTAGTTCTCCAAACAGTAGATAGCCATTGTTAGACTGTTCTCTGACCATGTAAGCCAATCTAATAAATTCCTTTTCCAATTATATTCTACTGATTCTATTTCTCTAGAGAACCCTGACTAATACAGATTCTGGTACCAAAAGTAGTTCTAGAGAAACAGAATTGTAATGATGAATTTCCTTAATTGGTTTTCTTTTTTCTGGAGGTTGCTCTCTAATTTGATTAAACCTAAAGTTGTCAAACACCCTCCTTCTGAAGGGAGCACTGATAGTCTGTGGTCTAAATTGTTTAATGAAATGAAAAGGAAATGCTTTCAATGAGTATAACTCACCACTTGGGAGGGACAAGGAGTCAGTGATTATATATATCACATTGTTTAAGATTTTGGGAAAAATAAGGAATATAAAATTGTTGACTGATCATGCCTAGCATTAGCAGACAAAGTATTTAAGGAAGCAATGTGTTCAGGGATTCAATTTCCCAGTTCCAGTAATCTAAAGTTTTCCAAATATGTCCTGAAGGAGAATCTTCTCTCTTGTAGCCATGGCGCTGAATTTGCCAAAATGCCACTCCTCATCATGCAATTCACTGGATTATAATAAACATTTAACCTTCAAACTTAAAGGCTGTCTGCAGCTAAAATGAAGGCACTGAATGGAAAATAATGGGATACAATGAATTGGGATGGAGACATGGGTACACCTTGATGAGGCTGAGGATATTGAACTCCTATGCAGCAAAGAGTTTATTTTGCCAGAGGAAGTGCCCCACACTTGGGGACAGCATCATTCCCTACTCTTCACCCTGTGCTCTTGGCCTCTCCACCTTTGCCTGAGGCAACTATCCACATTGGTGGAGGAACCTGTAATGACCTTCCCCACAGCTGCCAACTTAACAATGCTGATCCTCAAAACCCACCGCAACCATCCAATTTTGCTTCTAGACCAGTAACCAGACTCCCATCTCAACAGGCTTCTAGAGGCTAGGTGCACTGTGTGACTCCTAAGGAGGTGCATACACTGCAAAAGAACTTTCCAAATTTCCCAATTCAAACCAGCACATGTATGGAAATGAATTTTTTTAAAGAGAGAAGAACAGTTAAAGAGAGAGAGAGAGAATCAATTTTTATTGAGTTTTTCACATGGCTTTCATTGCTCTGACACTTAGTTGTGTACATGGGTGCTGGGGTTCGAATTCATGTACTCACTCATGCTAGGCAAGCACCGCAACCACTGAACTACCATTCCAGTCCTGGAAATGAATTTTAATGGTGTGGGATAATGGTGGAAGGAACATAAAGTTGGATCAGGTTGAATTTGTTCATATGGAGTCATTAACCTGACTTTCTGCATTTGATGTTGCCATTTGAAGAGTTTAAAGGGGTGCTAATAGTTTATTTGTCAGCTGAAATATGGATCAAAAGTTGACCAATTGTGAAAGAGCTGGAGGTGCCTGAACTTGCTGGGTTAACTGTTGATGAAGGGATTCAGAGGCTCAGAGAGATTAGAAGTTGAAGTAGAGTTGCCATGTAAGAATATTCCACATGATGGAGAGGGGAGGGTGTCCAGATGATGAGCCCTTCACCAGCACTTTAAGAATCAAATTGGGAGTGGAGCACCAGCATCCTTCAGGACTTCATCATTGCTCTTCACCATATGCCAAGTCTCACAGTGGGAGCCCTAATCACTCCACTAGAAACTGAAAAGCAGTGGAAATGTTTACCCTGTGCTAGCATTTCTACAAGGTATGCATTTTTCCCAGAGGCTCACTTTTTTCCAGAAGCTAAGAGTTTGTATGAATCTCAGAAAATACATTGGACTTGCACTATTTAGCAATCGTATAATAACATTTGAGGGATTCTCTGAGGTGGACTGAACTGAGTTTTTGAAGGCCAGGGACAGATGTTAAGTTTGGATCTTAAACATCCCCTGAAGGACACGTGCTAAAGAAAAGCTTGTTTGCAAGCCTGTGTCGCTATTGGAAGGTGGTAGACACTTTCAAGGTGGGTCTACTAGGAGGTTGTACATCACTGGAGTTGTGCCCTTCAAGGGGATGAAGGGACCCTAGCCACTCCTCTCTTGGCTCCTCAACCACCATAAGGTGAGCACATTTCCTCTGCCACTTGCTTGCACTATAATGTTCTGCCTCACTGCAGGCTCAAAGTGACAGGGCCAAGTGTTCATTAACTGAAACCACTGAAACTTTCTGCCAAAATGTTTTTCCTTCTTTTAATTTTTTATCTCAGCTATTTTTTCAAAGAAACAGGACACTAATGCCACCTAGGTTTAACGAGACCTCAACCTTCTTCCTCTCACTAATCAACCAGAGCAGTCACCTCATTAGTAAGTGAGAAAACTGACTTTGATTTTTCTCCAAATTCTATCTCCTATGAGCCAATGATTTTATATGAAAATGAGGAAGTGGGTTTTTTTTCTATCATGAAGCTGCTTTTATTGCTTTAAGGGATTGAATGGGGCGGACTTAAGTGAGGAAAAAGACATTTGAGTGTGTAGTAATGGTTTTGCAGATGCCTGATAATGCACATATAATCATCCCATGTTCTGGTCATCTTCAACAACAGAGAAGAAGTCACTCACTGTGCCTCATTCTTCTGGGGAAGCTGCCTTTAGAAAGTTCCCCAAAAACAATGAGGAAAGGAAACTACGTTCAAGAAGAGAGTGTGGTAGAAAAACCAGACAGCTCCAGTGTCACTGTGTTAATCCACTGAATGCTTTTTGGTTTCTATCTCCTGTTCAATTGAATTGATCCTCATTCTGCCACATCTTCCATGGGAATCTCCAGGTAAATTGCCTGCCTTCTCTGGATTTTATCCTTCTGTCTGAAATGGAGATGGTGAGAACAAAACACATCCAATTTTCCCCTTGTATCAGTTTTACAATATTTGCAATGTGACTTAATAACTAGTCCAATTAAACTGTAGCAATTTTCTCTTTCCTTAAACTGGGGCTGCCTTTATGACTTGTATCAGAAATTTGATTACAGAGGGAGTAAAAGTGTGCCAGTTCCCCAATTGGATATTTAGGGGCCCCTATGTGCTTCTGTTCTCTCTCTTGGACCTCATCACCACCATGCAAAAAAGCCAGGCTAGCTCACTGGAGGAGAAATTGCAAGAGAAAAGAATACGGGTGTCCCCGCTGAGGTTGCTACATCTGTCTTCCACCATTTGATCTGCCAAATATGTAAAAGAGTCCTGCCAAGAATAGCAGAGTTACATAACTTATCTGTAGACCTATGAGCAATAATAATGCTTATAAATTCACAGAGATTTATACTGTTTGTTATGAAGCAATATACTAGCTGATACACATGGCATGAACTTAGTGAATCTTATAATGGAAAGGTAAGTTACACTGTAGTTGTACTGCAGATAGATTTAGATTAGAGTGTAAAAACTTAAGTTATAGTCCCTAAACTATCACTTTGGGGGGCATAAGATCTTGGAAAGAAACACCTCTATTTTAGTTTTAGTTTGCTAATATTAAGAAAAATGACACCAACATACTTCCTGTCTAAGCATTAATAATTAGTTTGCTGAAATGATTATGTGAGATAATCTGCTTGCAAATGAAGTCTGTAATTAAGAGGGTACAATACAATTCTTGGTAGAAAAGCACCAGTGAGTCACTGTTTGCTGTTCTTTTTGTGCTACAGCAAATATGGAGAGGGTTCTTATTTTACATTTATTTATTTTTAAAAGCAAGAGTAGACATGAAACAAATGTGAGCAAGAAGCTTTTCCAATATGAAGGAAAGGAATCTATGTGAACATCACAAGGCCAAGAGGACTCTTCTTCCTTTCTTAAAGCCCTCTCTATTATAATTCCTCTTATCACAGTCCCAGTAAAGTGAAATATAAATGTGGTAAATTTATATGTAATGGAAATGGAACATGCATTTATATGGAATATAAATGTGGTAAAATTAACTGGAATGTAAATGTGACAAGGGCTGGCTAAATTTACATTAAAATTGTAGAGCATCTGAATAATGCTAAATGGTCACTTATTTACCACTGCAGCATTTTATGGATTCAGTGCAAGATGCAAGAAGCAAGAGTAGTTATAATAAGAGAAATATATACCCTTGAAACTTTGTGCTGTATACAAAGTTTGAAACTACTGCAGACAGGAAGATTGAAAGACATTCCCACATCTTACACCACCTTTCACATTAGAAGCGACTTGTCCAATGTAAGCAGAGGGGATGTAAAACTAGATGAGCAAAGTCAAAGAGGCTAAAATCACAAGCACCCCAGACACTCCCTGGAGAGTGTCACAGCCCAGTGGGAAAGCACAGGGTTTGGAGTCTCATGACCATGAGGATAAATTCCAGTTCCTCCCTTTCTGAGCCTTAGAGTTACCAGTGGTCAAATGATACTATCTCTTTAAGTCACGGCAGGTTTTATTTCAAGTGAATGGTAAGGACATTGTCATGTGTTCCACATTTGGTTGGACTCTGATTCATAACTATAAAGTAGTGATAAATTTAAACCTTGTAAGAGTAAAGTAGGACACATGGTCCCTGTGGGCAGCTTTGTTTCATCTTTTGTTTCATTCATTTTTTGAAATAGGCTGACTGACACATAATCGATACTTGGTAAATATTTATGAAATAAAGGAATTGAGAAATTACTTAAAATAATTTGCATAACATTTTTAACTCAGTATCTGGATTAAAACATTTTGTTATTGATTTTTAAACTCCTTTTGAATCTGGCTGGCTAGAAAACTTAGGAGAGAAGAAAGACACAGAGAGTTTCATTATATCTACTTTTCTAATTTCCATGCTCCATATCAAACAGAAGTACTAACTATATATTTTTTAAACGTAACAAAAGTTGCAAAAGGATCTCTTCATAGAGCAGAACCCTACCTGGCCAAGCTGGGAACATTTAGAGTCACTGTCTAATGCTCCTACCAGTAAGTAGGCAGCCCCTCTTCCTTGCTGCATCCCCACATTATTAAACCAGATCTATTTCTGTGGGAGGGGGAAGTCCTTCAAAAGAACTTGTGACAGTTAAAAACTCTATAAAGATGGCAGGTATCCAACTTTCATTGTGAGTAAAAGGCATCATTTTAATCTTTGTTCCCATTATTCTGGAAAACAGAATAAAAAGGGAGGCTGAAATCTCCATCAGTTCCCAGTTCCAAAGGAGTGTTCTGAGGCAATGCCAGGAACAGAGAATGCAGAGCTGCAGACAACAGCAAGATGGAGTCACCCTGGGCAGGGCCCTCTGGAGGCTCCCCACTAAAGCAAAGGACTGCAGGCAGGAGCAAGGGAGGGGTAAGGGAGAAACTCTGTCCTCTCACACTCATGTTCATCAAAACTCACCCATGGAGAAAGGCAGGAAGGCTTCATTTTTCTTAAACTGTCCATTTTCCAGAAAGTGCTCTGGATTGAATGTGTCAGGAGTGGCCCAATGTGTGGGGT